>JABYPW010000810.1:0-20482 GCA_016880775.1 Phymatotrichopsis omnivora
ATGACATAGTCGCGTAATACAGGAGCGATCTCGCTAAGCGCTGTCAGGGTAACCCTTCATACAGCCATTGTGGTCATCGGTCGCATTCGCTTACAGGGACTGAACCAGTAATTAGGCAACCCTGTACAGTGGGGGAAAACTCGCTTACGCTACAAAACCCGCGACCAACCGGTAATTCGTGGTATGGAATGGGATGAGTGGGATTTGAACCTACGACCTTGCACGTTACCGCACAATGACACCAGGACAGCCATACCACTAGACCATCCTTACCCCCCTGTAATGAAGCGACTTATCTTGTCCTCCCTCAGATCACTGATGTACGGACGGGGCGTCGCACTCAATTAAGAGCATATGACATAGTCGCGTAACACAGGAGCGATCTTGCTAAGTGCCGTCAGGGTAACCCTTCATACGGCCATTGTGGTCATCAGTCGTATTCGCTTACAGGGACTGAACCAGTAATTAGGCAACCCTGTACGGTCGGGGAAAACTCGCTTACGCTACAAAACCCACGACCAACCGGTAATTCGTGGTATGGAATGGGATGAGTGGGATTTGAACCCACGACCTTGCACGTTACCGCACAATGACACCAGGACAGCTATACCACTAGACCATCCTCACCCCCCTGTAATGAAGCGACCAACAACTGTCCTTAAATACCCTTCCGTCCAAGAGAAATGAGTCATTCATGATAAAGGAGATTACATAAGAAATAGAACCCGAAAGAAACCCTTAGAAATCCCATGACTCATTCTATTATCATCTGACGTAATTGTAACATTCCTAGGAGTCATAACGGAAATGATTAGCGTCATGGTCTGAGCTCGGATTGCTGATCTTGGGTAAGATCGTCATCACACGATTCTGCCTGGATCGGCTTGAGTCATACCAACTGCAGGTGAGTAGTCCGCAGGAGTTACTCAAGTTAGTCCGATTATGTGAGGTACGCTTGAGAGAGGATGACGGGTGAGTCAGACCCTGACTTTTCTTCATCAGAGGTGCCATATATGACTCATCCTAAGGCAGAGCCCTTTATCATGTGGTCGTTTCACGTGGCGCAGAGGTATACTCACAGGAAGTTACTCATGTAACTAAACTCATAATCATGTGTGGGCCTTGGTACCTTGGCTGTAACATATAGATTGCTGATCTTGGGTTGATCGTCATTATACAATATAGGCTTGATTGGCTTTGGTCATACCAACTGCAAGTGAATAAGTCATATAAGTTACCTAAGTTGATCTAATCATGTGTTAGAGCATATACTAGAGGATGATGGATTAGTCATATCCTAACTCATCATGATGAGGTGACACATTCTAATCCCTTATGGCAGAGCCCACTTCTGCATGGTCCTTACACACAGGGTTCATGGGGTATACTCACTAAGAGTTACTCAACTAACATAACCTATTATCGCATATAGGCCTTAGTACTATGGCTATAACATAGTACCTATAACCTATTATAATTAGTGGATAAAGGTACATCCTAATGCATCTATATATGACTATATATTTACTCTTAATTGAGTGTACATGCTCTGTCTATACAATATTGACTTAAGGAATCCAAATTCCTATAAACTATAGTAATTATGTTGTAGAACACTATATAGGTACTATATCATATGCAGAACCTAGTTCTAAGTCAATGAAAGGGTTATGTTAGAATCTGTGAGTACCACTTGCCTTACATTAAGCTACAGAACTACTTGATAGGTATTGTTACGACTGAGCCCTGACTAGGTGAGGTAATGCTTTGACAGTACAATATATATAGGATTAGCTATACATGATCAATAATAAGGCTACTTACCCTGATCTCATTATAATGTACTAATCTGCTATTGTGATAGATCACCCTATATGGTTCATATATGACTCTGTAAAGATACCTCAGGCACGCTTCACAAATACTACTGAGTGAACTCAGATATCTCGGCTAAATGAAAGCTCAACTGGAAGGTATCATTCCTATGATGAATAGGGTAGACTTCAGGTATAGAAGATAAGAAAGACGAATATATTCTTTGAGGCTCAAAGATAACTCAAAGGCTTTCTCAAAGGAGATCGCAGAGAAGATAAGTACTTATGTGCTGAAGAAGGAAGGAAGGAAAGACAATAAGATAAGAACAACTGCGCGCTTATATATCCTATCCTTTACCCTAGCTGACAAAGAGATGACAAAGGAAATAGAACCCTAAAGAAACTAAGACCCATCTATCTAGACCATCTCCAGATTCCTAATTGCTGAAACCTGTAGAAGAGTCTGGAATAGACAGGACATGATTAGTACTCGATTTGACTATGATTACCTATCATCCTCTCAGGCCTTACTCCCGATTCATGATAGTCTCTCGCGATATAAGTCTGATCGACTGATCATGACCTCATGGCTAACTAGGCCAATGTCATATCATGTCAATAGCTGATTACATGGTAACCATGGGGCTGACTTCCTATGCCTAGTTAGGGTATACAGCAAAGCTACACCATACTACACTATGCCATGAGGTCATGTAATAGAGGATCGTCTCTAGAGCACTTAACATAATGGTGAAGGGTGAAGATGACATACTCACATGTTAAAAATCTAAATGTAACCTCCATTATAGTACATCATCCAGGTACCTTGACGCTAACCTGCACTAGTATTCATAACACTATGCCCCTTCTAAGGTACATGGTCCCCATACACATAGGAGTTAGCTTTATGTCAGTTCTCCATCTCTCCCTGAGAGCAACTGGGATGAGAGGATGGTTTCCTGTAGCCTATAGAGGGAGGACATCCTAACTTAGTGTAGCTTAAAGGGGACTCAGGACTATGTGATGGACACAATGGTGTCGCCCGACTGCATTAAAGGGAAACCAACTATGGAGGAAAGAGCAACTATACATACCTCAATTCCTCCTTCTCCGCTTACATGGTGGAGACTCCTCTAACTCAGTGGCTTAGTACTCAGCCTCTGGATAGGCATGTCGAAAGGTTGCAAGAGCATCAATAGGTTCACCGTTAACTAGCAGTGACTCTAAAGGTTCCTAACTCCTCTTATCCCAAGGATATCCTTCCCATAACACTAAATATTGCACCCACTTAGTTTTCCAGTTGTTCTAAACTCTGGCTATTTTGGAGACGAAGAAGTACTTCTTACCCTCTTCAATTTCTGGTGTAGGAGGAGGGTGGATAGGTATCCAGCCAGAAATGTGGTAAGGTTCCAACTTAGAAACATGGAAAACAGTGTGGATCTTCTAAGAGAAGGGAAGTTTGTGTTTGTAAGCCTGAGGCCCTATAGGTTTGATTACCTCAAAGGGGCCTGTAAACTTGGCATATAACTTTTGGGAATGTCAGGAGGGGGTGATATCATCGCGCTTGACAAGGACATAATCTCCTAGCTGGAGTGCAGGGAAGGCTTAGTGAGACTTGTCATACCATGCAACCATATTCTGTTAGGCTGTGAAGAGGTGTTGGTATATGGTGGTCCATTCTCTGGTTAAAGCCTCACTTCCCATATAGGTAGAGATAGTTTGTACTACGTCAAGCGAAGGGTGATATCTAAAATTGGCGAAGAAAGGGGACACCCCGGTAGAGGACAACTTGGCATTATTGTACATGAATTCTGCTAGGGTAAGAAAGAAGACCTAATCAGATTGCTCAAAGTTGACATATGTATGGGGGTAGGCTTCCAGTACCTGGTTTAGCCATTCAGTTTGTCCATATGTTTGGGGGTGAGCAGCAGTGCTCTTTGACAAGCGAACCCTAAGATTATCCATCACATGACCCCAGAAGGCTTTGAACTTCGGGTCATAGTCAGAGACAATATTATCTGGAAGACCATGATGTCTCCAAATCTCATAGACAAAAATGTTGGCCAGGTGCCTGGACTTGACATTAAGGCTAAGAGGAATAAAATGCACCATCTTAGAGAAACGGTTAATGATCACCCATACTTGGGTGAAGCCGTCAGAGGGAGGGAGGTCCATCATGAAATCTATAGAGATTGATTCCTACAGTCTATACAGTATCTCCAATAGAAGCAGCTACCCATAAGCCTTGTGTCGGTAGGCTTTATTCCATTGGCACTAGTTGCACACAGAGATATACTTAGCTATATCCTACATTCTATATGGCTAGTAGAAGTCTCTATCAATAAGATCAAAGGTCTTATCTCAGCCTAAGTGGCCTACCATAGGATGATCATGCCTGGACTAAAGAACCTCAGTGCAGAGACAAGGGGTGACATACCACAGACCATTCCACATTAGAAGGCCATTATGGACATCGTAGGGTTCCTATAGCAAGCTCAAAATGCGCTGGCATTCAGGGTCAGTAGCAACAGCTTCTCTCAAGGCTTGCTAAAAGGAATGAGTGAGCGAGGTATAACTTTTCTCAATCACAGCAATGTACTATCCTTTCTTGAGGAAGAGAAGACCGAGCTCTGGTGCCCCCTCTATAGGGACGTGGTCCCCACATCTGCCCAATACATTGGCTGCGTCATTAGACTTACCTGGCTAATAAACTATCTGGAAATTGATGGTGCCCAATTTCTCTATCCACTGGGCCTGTCTCCTGGAGAGGAGCTGAGTGGTTGCAAAGTACTCCAGGTTCTTATGGTCCATCACTACCAGTACTAGATAAGCCATTCCCTCACACCAATGTCTCCATTGCATGTAAAGGCAGTCAAACACTGCAAGTATTTCCTTATCATAGATCTCATAATTCTACTCTACTGGTTTGAGTTTGCAAGATTAGAAGACCAATGGGTAAATAGAGCCATCAGGAAACTGGTGCAATAGGACACCCCTAAGGGTAAAGTCATTGGGATCAGTTTCAGCTTGAAGAGGGATTAGAGAATTGTGATGGACAAGGATAGGTACAGAGGTGAAGAGGGCCTTAAGGGTCTCAAAGGCAGATTACTGCTAAGGCCCCTAGGTCCAGGGCTAGTCTTGCTTAGTAAGGTTTGTCAGGGGCAGGGCGATCTTTGAAAATCCTTAGATGAAGACCTGATAAAAGTTTGCCAGGCCCAAAAATAAGTGGACATCACGAACTGTAGTAGGAGTCAGCCAATCTTGGACAGCTTAGATTCTATCCTCAGAAATGCTGATGCCCTTGTCAGAGATGATGAACCTAAGGAACTCTACCTTATAGACCACCTAGATACACTTGGTGGGCTTGAGAGCCAGCTTGTGTTTGTCAAGGTGCTTGAGTACTTCATGTACAAGCTGGTCATGTTCTTCCTTGGTCGCAGCATAGATCAGGATGTCGTCCTAGTAGATGAGGACACCTAGATCAAGGAGGTCGCAAAAAATCATATTCATCATTTCTTGGAAGATAGTAGGGGTATTGCAGAGACCAAATGGCATCACCAAATACTCATACTTGCTATAATGAGTATGAAATGAAGTTTTCCACTTATCACCCTCAGCAATACAAATGAGGTTGTAGCCATTCTTAAGGTTGAGCTTGGTGAACCATTTTGCATTGCTAATCTTGTCTCTTAGTTCACTTATGAGGGGCAGAGGATAGCGGTTTTGAATAACAATCTTATTCACA
Organism: Phymatotrichopsis omnivora; assembly: GCA_016880775.1. Classification (NCBI taxonomy): domain Eukaryota; kingdom Fungi; phylum Ascomycota; class Pezizomycetes; order Pezizales; family Rhizinaceae; genus Phymatotrichopsis; species Phymatotrichopsis omnivora. The sequence goes on from JABYPW010000810.1 coordinate 5,560, forward strand.
CCCCAGTAGTCAACACAAAGGCGGAGGGAACTATCAGCCTTATTTATGAACAGGATAGGAGTACCTGCAGGAGACTTAGAGGGCCTTATCTTCCCCTACTTGATTATCCGCTCAAGGTATTCATGCAGGGACTGGAGCTCAGTCTCAGACAGATGGTAAAGCAGGCCCTCAGGAGGAGTTGTTCTGTGACGGATCACCCTATATAGTTCGTATACGACTCGGTAATGATACCTCAGGCACGCTTCGCAAATGCTACTGAGTGAACTCAGATGTCTTGGCTAAATGAAAGCTCAACTAGAAGATATAGTTCCTACGATAAACAGGGTAGACTTCAAGTGTTGAAGATGAGAAAAGACGAATATATTCTTTAAGGCTCGAAGATAACTCAAAGGTGCTCACAATAGTGATCGTAGAGAAGACAAGTAGCTATGTGCTAAAGAAGGAAGGAAGGAAAGACCACAAGATAAGAATACCCATGTGGTTATATATCTATCCTTTACCTAAGCTGACAAAGAGATGACAAAGGAAATAGAAACACAAAGAACTAAGACCTATTCTAGACCATCTCCTGATTCATAATTGCCGAAGCCTATAGAAGAGGCCATGAAGGACAGGATGCAATTAGTACTCAATTTGACTATGATCGCCTATCACCCTCTCAGGCCTCAATCCCAATTTGTGATAGTCTCCCGCAATACGAGTCTGATCGCCCGATTATGACCTCATGGTTGTATAGGCCAATGTCACATCATGCTGATAGCCGATCACGTGCCTATGGGGATAACTTCCTGTGCTTAGTCAAGGCTAATGGCAAAGCTACACTATGCTATGCTACGACACAATATTATGTGATACAGGATTGTCTCCAGAGCACTTAATACAGTGGTGAAGGGTAGAGACGGCATACTCACATGTTGATGTTCTAAGCGTAACCTCCATCATAGCACATCGTCCAGGTACCTTGATGTGGACCACTACCGTTGTTCATAATACTATGCCCCTTCTAAGGTGCATGGTCCTGCATGTGCATAAGAGTTAGCCTGACATTGATTCTCCTTCTTCTCTGAGAGCAACCAAGATAGAAGGACAGTTTTCTGTGACCCATAGGGGGAGGTCATCCTAACTCAATGGAGCTTAAAGGGGATTCAGGACTATGCAATGGACACTATGGTATCACCCCACCACATTAAAGGGAAACCAACGGTGGAGGAAGGAGCAACTATATATACCTTAATTCCTCCATCTTCGCTTGCATGGTAGAGCCTTCTCTAACTTAGTAGCTTAGCACTCTACCTCTAGATAGGCCTGTCGAAATGTTGCAAGGGCATCGATGGGTTTGCCATTGACTAGCAGGGATTCTAAGGGTTCCCAACTCCCCTTATTACAAGAATATCCTTCCCACAGTACCAAATATTCCACCCGCTTAGTTTTCCAATTGTTATAGACTTTGGCGATTTCTGAAACAAAGAAATAGTTCTTACCCTCCTCTATCTCAGGAGCAGGAGGAGGATGAACAGGGAACTGTCCAGAGACATAGTAGGGTTCCAACTTGGAGATGTGGAAAACAGTGTAGATCTTCTAAGAGAAGGGAAGTTTGAGTTTGTAGGCCCGAGGCCCAATGGGTTTGATTACCTCGAAGGGGCCTGCAAACTTGGCATATAATTAGCGGGAAGGTCGTATAGGGGTGATATCATCTTGCTTGAGAAGGACACGATCTCCGGGCTTGAGAGCTAGGAAGGGTTTGTGAGACTTGTCATACCATGCAACCATCTTTTGCTGGGCTATGAAAAGATGTTGCTGGATGGTGGTCTATTCTCGAGTTAAGGCCTCACTTCCCCAATAGGCAGAGATGGTTTGAATAGCGTATAGCGAGGGATGATATCCAAAGTTGGCAAAGAAAGGAGACACCCCGGTGGAGGATGACTTGGCGTTATTGTATGTGAACTCTGCTAAGGCGAGAAAGAAAACCTAATCCGATTGCTCAAAGTTGACATAAGCATGGAGGTAAGCTTCCAGAACCTGATTCAGCCTTTCGGTTTATCTCTCCGTCTGGGGGTGAGTGGCAGTGCTCTGGGACAACCGAACCCTGAGATTTTCCATTACATGACCCTAGAAGGATTCAAATTTGGGATCACGGTCAGAGACTATGTTGGCAGGTAAGCCATGGTGTCTACAAATCTCTTGGATAAAGATGTTGGCGATGTGTCTGGAGTCGACATTGGGCCATGAGGGATGAAATGCACCATCTTCAAGAAATGATCAACAATCACCCACACTTGGGTAAAGCCATCAGAAGGAGGGAGGTCTATCACAAAATCTATGGAGATCGATTCCCATGGCCTGTAGGGTATCTCCAATAGAAGAAGTTGCCCATAGGCCTTGTGTCAGCGGGCTTTGTTCCATTGGCACTGGTCGCATGCAGAGATATACTTGGCTATATCTTACCTTCGATGTGGCTAGTAGAAGTCTCTGTTGATAAGATCAAAGGTCTTATCTCAGCCTAAGTAGCCTGCCATAGGGTGATCATGCCTAGACTTGAGAACTTCAGTGCGAAGAGATAGGGGTATATACTACAAACTATTCCACATTGGAAGGCAATTATAAACACTGTAGGGTTCTTATAGCGAGCTCAGAATGCGTTGGCATTCAGGGTCAGTAGCAATAGCTTCTCTAAAGGCTTGATAAAAGGAAGGATTGCATGAGGTATAGGATTTCTCAATCACAGCGATATACTATCCTTTCTTGAGGAAGAGAAGACCGAGCTCAGGTACGCCCTCTGTAGGTATGTGGTCCCCACATCTGCTCAAGGTATCAGCCGCGTCATTGGACTTACCTGGCCGATACACTATCTGGAAAACGATGGTACCCAATTTCTCCATCTACCGGGCCTGTCTCCTAGATAGGAGTCGAGTGGTCATGAAGTTCTCCAAGTTCTTGTGGTCTGTCACTACCAGCACTGGATGAGCCATTCCCTCACACCAATATCTCTATTACACATATAGGCAGTCAAACACTGCGAGCATTTCCTTGTCGTAGATCTTGTAGTTCCACTCTGCTGGTTCAAGTTTGCAAGAGTGGAAAGCCAATAGTCGAATAGAGCTATCAGGAAACTGGTCCAACAGTACGCCCTCTATGGTAAAGTCACTGGCATCAGTTTCAGCTTGAAGAGGTATTTGAGAATCGTGATGGACAAGGATAAATGTAGAGGTGAAGAGAGCCTTGAGGGTGTTGAAGGCAGATTGCTGCTGAGACCCCTAGGTCCAGGGCTGGTCTTGCTTGGTGAGGTTTGTCAGGGGCATCACGATCTTCGAAAATCCTTGGATGAAGACCCTATAAAAGTTGGCGAGGCCCTGGAAAGAATGGATGTCTCAAACTGTATTAGGAGTTAGCCAATCTTGAATGGCTTGTATTCTATCCTTGGAGATGCTAATACCCTTGTCAGAGATGATGAACCCAAGGAATTCCATTTCACAGACTGCCCAGATACACTTGGCTGGCTTGAGTGCCAGCTTGTGGTGGTCAAGGTGCTTGAGGACTTCTTACACAAGGCAGTCATGTTCTTCCTTAGTGGCAGTATAGATCAGGATGTCATCCTGGTAGATGAGGATACTGAGATCAAGAAGGTCACAGAAGATCATGTTCATCATTTCCTGGAAGACAGCAGGGGCATTGCAGAGACCAAAGGGTATTACCAAATACTTGTACTGGCCATAACGAGTGCGAAAAGAAGTTTTCCACTCATCACCCTTGGCAATGCAGATGAGGTTATAGCCATTTTTGAGGTCAAGTTTGGTGAACCACTTTGCATTGCCAATTCAGTCTCTCAGTTCACCCATAAGGGGCAGAGGATAGCGGTTCTGAATAATGATCTTATTCAAACCCCGGTAGTCAACACAAATATGAAGGGAACCATCAGCCTTCTTCACAAACAGGATAGGAGTGCCTATGGGAGACTTGGAGGGCCTTATATTTCCCTCCTTGATAATACGATCAAGGTACTCATGCAGGGCCTAGAGCTCAGTCTCTGATAGATGGTAAAGCGGGCCCTAGGGAGGAGTCGTTCCTTCCTTCAGATTGATTTTACAATCCCATTCCCAATGGGGAGGGAGTGAGGAGGCTAGGTATTCGGAGAAGATAGCAGGATAGATCTGTTCCCACTTATCACCTTCAGAGGTCGAGGAGATGGAAGACCGCATGAAGAGCTTGGCAAAGTCACCCACTGGAGCTCTGGTCATTGCAGGACACCAATGACGGACTACTCCTTCATTGACTGGGGTGTCCACCTACCCAAGCAGTCCACCACTGACAGCCTCGGTATTGGTGTAGAAGTCATTGTCCTGAATCATTTCAAATGCTGAGGCCATCTGGACATTTGGCATTACCAGATGGTTCTTACATTTGGAGGAGGGGAATCATACAAGAACAGCCCAGTCATAGACGACCTGTGGTTCATGGACTTGGAACCACTTAATAGGAAGATATATATCCACATCTGGAGGCATAGGGCCAACGTCGAAATCAATGAGTTCGTAATGGTTGAGGACCTGCATTTGGAGTTTAGTGGTGTAGTACAACTCCTAATGACAGGAACTATCGTAGGCGAATACATTGACTACCTGGGGCCTCTTCTTCATAGGGACAGGAAGCTGATCTAAGATATAAGCTCCGGTCACTCCATTGTCCAGATTGGCTATGGCTGTAATCATGTGTACTCGGGGACCCTCAACTGAATGTGTTTTCCAGCGCAAAGTGACAGGAACTGTGATGCACCTACCCTGGGTAGGGCCTTCTTTGGAGGAAACTATGGTTGACATGGTGGTGGTAGCGAATACGTTCCCTGATCTCTCCCGGGAAACTTGTGGCCAGAGCTCGCTATACGTCTTATCCATAAGGAGGTTAGTTTGAACAGTGGGAGTTGGAAATGCTCAGGCGAGATGAAGTATCGATGGATAAAGAATGGTGGTCTGCTATACGTCTAGCACATTTTGACCTGGAATGGGTCCTCCTCAGGCAGAAATTTTCGGAAAAGAAAAAGAAGGGAAAACACAACCTCTAGCCAATGCCTCTAAGAAAAGAAGGAAAATAATACATGAGGGTATTATAACAGTTATCGCAACATTAGGTCATAACCTATCACTCATGGGTATCATAAAATTACATTAGCCTCAATGCTGGCAGGCCCACCTACCGAGAATGCAACAATGGTTGCAAACACCAGCTCCTTAGTAGAAAAAGCATAAAGGAAATTTCAAACAATGGTCTTAAAGGAAATTTTGTGCAACCAATTCAAAGTTTTAACCTAACTAGGGCTTAAAGGAAACAGAGAACAAAAAAAAATGGGAGAGGTGGCGTGGGATGCCATAAGGGAAAGGGGCACTTACACCATAGGGATATCGTCCCCATCCTTCTAGTTATCTATGAGATCGACCATTCTTAAGGCAGAAGTCCTTTGCTGCTTAGAGGAGGAGGAGTTCCCATCATCCTCTGCTTTGCACTTTGTGGAGGTAGACGCAATCTTGACAGCAGAGATGGAGAATTTCCTCATGGAGTAGTAGTCCTTAACACTATGGTGCTTGGACAAGTAGCGCAGATAGGCCTTGTTCTTCTTGGCCCACTCCTTCTCTTCCTTGGTGAGCTAAGGAAGTTTCCCCTTATCTTAGGAAGAGGACTTAGAGGGACGCTTGTCCAGGGTCTTTTTCAGCTTGGTGGAAGGAACAGACTGGCCTTGGTTCTGCTTGGTCGTTTGTCCCTTGTAGGACTCCTAGATAGCTACATGGGCATCTTCCATTGCTAGGCCCACTTGCACCACACGAGAGAGCAATTCAGGTGTGGGAGTCTTGTAGGTGGTTTGGGCAGCCATCACTAGGCAGAGATCTTCCTTCAGGCCCCTCTCTACCTAAAACGTGAAGGACTCTTAGTCGCCTTGGACGACCTGGTTGAGAGCCTCCATATGGGTAAGGTAGGAGAGGATGCCCTTAGTCTGTTTGGCGTTGATCATCTCCCTGATAGCCTAGGGATTAGTGGCAAAGGCTCCGAATTATGTCTTCATGGCCTCGTTAAAGTCGTCCCAAATGGTGGTCTGCTGGGTCCACTGGTGAGAGTTGGCTTGCTACCAGACTCACGTAGTACCTGTCATTTACATGGAGGCAAACCTGGTCTTGATCCAGTCATGGGGAAAGGCATGGGCTTAGAGGGCAAAGTAGTCCTCGCACTGCTTGATAAACTTCCTTATGTCCTCAGCCTTTCCTGAGAACTTCGACGGATCAGCTGGCTTATGACCCTTGAAGGAGGCAGATAGGATGGGAGGTGGAGCGGGAGTGCTGCGAATAGAGGGAGGAGCTGGTGGGGCTGTTTGCCTAAGTACTTCCTACATGATTCTCCTGAAATCACTCTTATTTAGCGGACAAGGAGAGGTCAGAGCAGGGGCAAAGGAAGCAAAGGAGGTGGCCCTGTGTCCCTGTGAAGGTCCTGCTATGGCAGAATGGGATGCAGGTGGAAGAGGAGGAGTAGGGGAGATGGGTTGAGAAGGTGGCTGAAAGGAAGGCAGACCTGTTCTGAGACCTCTGGGTCTGGGAGGAGGAGCAGAGACATGTGTTGCCTGGTCATCTATGTCTACGATCTCATCCAGGTTCCTAGACATTGGAGGAGAAACAATAGAGCCATAGTGCTCTGTGTACTGGTAGTACAAGTCCTTCCATAGCTTGGCATCATCAGTGGCCTTCATCAGGTCTTCCCTGAGTTTGACTACATCTTCCTTCCTCAAGGTAGACCTAGCGGAGAGAACTTCATTCTCTGCCTTGAGGCCCAGAACCGAGTGTTCCATGTCACTAAGCCTAGCTTGGAGAGGCACCTCAGCCTGCTCCAAGACTTTTACCCTGGTCTTTGCCTTAGCCAGGCTCACTATCAGAGTGGTGATTTGCTCATTAGGGGAGGCCAGCAGATGCAGGGCCTGGTCAGCCAGTTACTGGCAGAGATCTACCATCTTGTGGTTGAGGTCCTAGACTACATCCTGATGGGCTTTGTTCAGGGTATTGGTGTAGTCCGACTCCCTTTGAGCGAAGGACTCTTGCTCCTTCTGGATCTGCTTAATGGCAGACAGGAGTAGGTTTATCATGGTCAGGGGAAAAGCCATGGACAACTTGGGGAGGGGTTTGCCGATAGTGTGGTACAGGACGATGGTGGTGTAGACTATCGAGGCCACATTGTCACGCTGCTTCTGAAATTCCTCCTTGGTATCTTGAAGTACCCGTTTAAAGGGCTCTTCCCTAAGGAACTGCTAAGCCTTGTACAGGGCTTGCACAGTGGCCACATAGTTGTCAATGACCACTGTCGGGTACTTGTCAGCATAGGCCAACTCGGCAGTGTTGAGGTTGATGGTGGCCTCTTAATGCATGGAGACATTTAAGGCCGAAGAGCTTGTGGTCTGAACTGTTCAGGCTAAAGGGTTGGTTAGCTAAGTGCCTACGACAAGAGTAAGGGAGAATGCATCAGGCATTAGAACGTCAGAAGAGGAAGAAGCCATCTTCTTTAAGGAATATAGTGTAACAGATCACCCTATATGGTTCGTATATGACTCAGTAACGATACCTCAGGCACGCTTCGCAAATGCTACTGAGTGAACTCAGATGTCTTGGCTAAATGAAAGCTTAACTGGAAGATATAGTTCCTACGATGAATAGGGTGGACTTCAAGTGTTGAAGACCAGAAAAGATGAATATATTCTTTAAGGCTCAAAGATAACTCAAAGGCGCTCACAATGGTGATTACAGAGAAGACAAGTAGCTATGTGCTGAAGAAGGAAGGAAGGAAAGATTACAAGACAAGAACACCTGCGTGCTTATATATTCATCCTTCACCCAAGCTGACAAAGAGATGACAAAGGAAATAGAAACACAAAGAACTGTGACCCATTCTAGACCATCTCCTGATTCATAATTGCCAAAGCCAATAGAAGAGTTAATAAAGGACAGGACGCAATTAGTACTCAATTTGACTATGATCGCCTATCACCCTCTCAGGCCTCACTCCCGATTTATGATAGTCTCTTGTGATACGAGTCTAATCACCTGATCATGACTTCATGGCTGACTAGGCTAATATCGCATCTTGCCTACAGCTGATCACATGCCTGTAGGGCTGACTTCCCACGCTTAGTCAAGGCTAACAGCAAAGCCATACCATGCCACGCTATGCTACAAGGTCATATGACAGAGGATTATCTCCAGAGTGCTTAACAGGCTCCTTCGCACGTTTAAACTACCCCCTATATTATTAGTTATTAGCTATTAGTATCATATCATATCAGCAAACATCGTGACAATGTCATGATGACAACAGACATAGACCCCTGACCCCCAATTGCCCCCAATTATACCTCAGTCAAGGGCCGAAGCAGACTCAATCTAAAGCGTGTTCCGTAAGTTCTCACGCTCCCCCCTTACACAGAGCATCAGAGAAATAAAGTTAAACTACGTGCATGACATAGATATCAACAACTACGTCAAGTCAAAGCAAATTGAGTTTTTCTCTAGTGTGGTCCCCTCTCTCATTACCTCTGTGGCTAAGATCTAAGATGCTATCACTACCATCGCTACTGGCTAACAGTCCCTCGAAGCTCACTTTGACGAACTCGAAGCCATCACCACCCGCAATACCACTGCTATAGCCTCGGCTAAGGCAGGCCCCACTGACATCGACCTCACTCTTTCAGATTCTATCAAAAAGCTACGGTTAGAAACGTCTAAAACCGCGAAAGCAGTAAAGAAGATTTCTTCTTCCCTTACCCCCCCTGCTCCTGCAGCACCACAAGTGGCGTCCCCCACTACTGACACCACCTAGGCCCAGGTAGTGAAGAAAAACAAAGGCAAAGCCCTAGCTACACCAACCCCGACTGCTACCACTCCTCCCACCCCGAAGTACCCTACCAAGAGGGAGAGAGAAATCATCGTCAATCTCGAGGGAGAAATCCCTGAGTTCAACCCTATCACTGTCCGGGACACTGTCAATGCTATATTAGTTGATAAGAAAGCCCCCTCTGCCTGCCGAATCTGCTCTGTCCACAAGGCTGGAGCTAGCAATGTCTTCTGCTCTGTAATGGAGAACACCACTGCCCAACAAGTGCTCGCTTACAAGCTGACCATTGAAGAGGCCGTTTGCAAGTTCTTCCCTACTGTTACCAGCTTGTGCCAGAACTTCCTTCATAAGAAGTACATTGTGCACAATGTGCTAACCCCCATCCTCAACACCTCAGATATGGAATACATGTCGCTTATCCGAAAGGAGATCGAGATATTCAATCAAGGTGTTATACTCACCGAAACGCCCTGCTGGCTTACTTCGAAGGATAAGTTAGTTGGCAAACCCGCATCATCTATTGTCATCACCATTGTGGTGAACAACAATCACTACCGCATCTCCCAAGGTCTCACCATTCTCAACAAGAATCGTTGGACTGACATATACATTGCCTTCTCGAAGGCCACCCAATGCTCCCACTGCTGCCGCTTCAGCCATCACTAACTGAAGTGCACCTTTTCCCCCTGCTGCCGCATCTGCGCTACACTCCATGCCATTTTCGAGCACTTCTGTAGCAATACAGAGTGCAAACGCCGTGGACAACAATGTGAACATACAGTGCTTGAATGCGCTAATTGCAATGCCGCCCACCCCGCCAACGATCCCGTCTGCCCAGTTTATTTACATGCTTTGGCTGATAATAACAAGTGAGTGGAGAACCTGCGTGCCATGATGGAAGAGGGAATAGAGACCTAGGGCCTCTCAGTATTTCATCTCTTGTCATGCTTTTCTTGTTCCCTTGGTGTAAGAGTTTTTCGAGTTTGGCTTGTGTTTTCTCCTTTATCCTTTCACTTTCCTTTCTCTTTGGCTAGTGTTCTCTATTTCTACCCTAAACCCTCCCAGTTGTTGTAAGGTTCACCTCGCTCTAGATGGGAGAGGGGTTCCATGGGCTTTTCTTTTTCCCTTTTGCTTAAAGTTTCTCTGCTGTCTTGATGTACTGGGTGGTCACTTTTGTGCCGGTCGCATTTTCTTTCTTGAGTTTTACTTTCCCCCACCATTCTTTTCCTTCTGCCCCATCTCTTCTTTAGTTTATTGCGTGTAAGCAAGGATAATTCGGGAACAAACGTGTATTTTATCTATCCGTAGACTGCGCTACCGGTACTAGGTCGGCTGTCTTCTACCTCTGTCATAGCTTGACATAGCTGCAAGCGGAGGTTCTTTATACGACCCCTAGCGGGGTCGTAAAGATAAAATAAAAATGAATTTCCCCCCCTCCCCTCCAGAGTGCTTAACACAGTGGTGAAGGGTAGAGACGGCATCCTCACATGTTGATGTTCTAAGCATAACCTCCATCATAGCGCATCGTCCAGGTACCTTGATGCGGACCACTACCGGTGTTCATAACATGTTCCTTCCTTTAGATCAATTTTGCAGTCCCATTCCTATTAGGGAGGGAGCAAAGATGCGAGTCATTCAGAGAAGACAGCAGGATAGATTTGTTCCCACTTATCACCTTTAGAGGTTGAGGAGATGGAAGACCACATAAAGAGCTCAGCAAAATTGCCAATAGGAGCTCTGTTCATAGCAGCACACCAGTGATAGACAACTCCCTCATTGACTGGGGTGTCTACCTACCCAAGTAGTCCACTACCGATAGCCTCGGTATTGGTTTAGAAGTTCTTATCCTTTATTAATTCAAATGCTGAGGTAATCTAGACATTAGGTGTCATGAGATGGTTGTTGCATTTGGAGGAGGGGAATCCCATGAGAATAGCCAGGTCATAATCAACCTATGGTTCATGATCTTGAAACCACTTAACAGGAAGATATATGTCCACATCTGGAGGCATAGGGCCAACATCGATATTGATGAGTTCATGATGGTTGAGGACCTACATTTGTAGTTTAAGAGTGTAGTACTTCTCCTGCCAACAGGAACTATTGTAGGTGAAGACATTGACTGCCAGGGACCATTTCTTCTTAGGGATAGGGAGCTAATCTGAAATGTAGGCACCAGTAACTCTGTTGTCCAGTTTGGCTGTGGCTGTAATCATGTGTACTTGGGGACCCTCAACTGAGTGGGTTTTCCAGTGTAAAGTGACTAGAACTGTGATGCACCTATCCTAGGCAGGGCGTTCTTTAGAGGAAACTATGGTTGACATGGTGGCGGTAGTGAATACATTCCCTGATCTCTCCTAGAAAACTTGTGGCTAGAGCTTGATATACATCTTGTCTGTCAGGAGGTTGTTTCGAAATATGGGAGTTGAAAATACGATGAAGTCGAACAAGTGGTTGCAGTAAAGAATGGTGGTCTGCTATACTGCCATTGTATTTTGTCCTGGTACAGGTCCTCCTCAGCCAGAACTTGCAAAAGAAAAAGAAACACAACCTCTAATCAATGCCTATATAAAAGAAAGGAAAATAATACATGAGGGTATCATAATGGTTATATCCATATAAGGTCATAACACATAACTCATGGGTATCATAAATTATATTAGCCTTAATGCTGGTAGGCCCACCCACTGAGAATACAACAATGGTTGCGAACACTAGCTCCTTGATGAGATATACAAAGGAAATTTCAATCAATGGACTTTAAGGAAATTTGATGCCAAAACCAATGCTTCAAACCAAATAGGTCTTACAGGAAACAAAGGAAAAAAAATGTCTAAGGAAAGGTAGCATGGGATGCTACAGGGGAGAAGAAACTTACACCATGGGGATATTATCCCTATCCTTCTAGTCATCTGGGAGGTTGACCACTCTAGCTGCAGATGTCTTTTGTTGCTTTAATGAGGAGGAGTTCCCATCATCTTCTGCCTTGCATTTGGTCGATACTATTTTGACCACAGAGATAGATTACTTCTGGGTTGAGTAATAGTCCTTAATACTGTGGTATTTAGATAAGCAAAGTAGACTAGCCTTGTTGTTCTTAGCCTACTCCTTCTCTTGCACAGTAAGCTGAGGAAGTTTTCCCTTGTCCTAGGAGGAAGACCCCAAGGGATGCTTGTGCTAGGTCTTCTTTAGCTTGGAAGGAGTAGCCTGGCCTAAGGTCTGCTTGGTCATATGTCCCTTCTGGGAATCATAGATGGTAGCCCAAGTATCCTCCATTGCTAGGCCTACTTGGATAACCCTTGACAGCCATTTAGCGGCAGGTATGTTGTAGGTTGTCTAGGTAGCCATTACCAGGTGGAGATCCTCCTTGAGACCCCTCTCTACCCAAAACTTGAAGGTTTCCTGGTCATGTTGAGCGACCTGGTTAAGCACCTCCATATGGGTGAGGTAGGAGAGGATGCCCTTAGTTTGTCTAGTATTGATGATCTCCCTTATGGCCTAGGGTTTAGTGGCAAAAGCACTGAAATGAGTCTTTACTGGCTCAGTGAAGTCATCCTACATAGTGGTCAGCTGTGTTATAGCCACGGTACCAAGGCCCATGCGTGATGATGAGTTTAGTTATATGAGCAACTTCCTGTGATTATACCCCTGCACTACACAAAAGGACCACATGACAAAGGGCTCTGCCTCAGGATGAGTCATATGTGGCTCCTCTGATGAAGATGATTCAGGGTCTGACTCACCCGTCATCCTCTCTCAAGCGTACCTTACATGATCGGATGAACTTGAATAACTCCTGCGGACTAGTCACCTGTGGTTAATATGACTCAAGCCAATCGAGCCAGTAATCACATGATGATGATCTTGCCCGAGATCGGCGATCCGAGCTCAGACCACAACGCTGATCATTTCCATTACAACTCCTAGGAATGTTACGATTGCGTCAGATGATGATAGAATGAGTCATGGGATTTCTAAGGGTTTCTTTTGGGTTCTATTTCTTATGTAATCTCCTTTGTCATAGATGACTCATTTCTCTTGGTTGGAAGTGTATTTAAGGATGGTCGTTGGTCGCTTCATGTGCAGGCCTAATGTATTGCCTACTTTCTCTGCCCCGCTTCGCTTACGGTGTAAACCTCTGGGTAAATTGTGGCGCAGTTTTTGGTGTTGATTTTACAGCGCGATGGTTGTCTGGCAACAGGGCTGAACGGTAGTCGCTGAAAAGCACCACTCGCCACATTCAGACCATCACAGGCCATACCGCGTAGGGGATCTACCACAATAAAACATTAGCTACTGCCTAGTATGGGTCGCGCCTGCTAGGTTAAAGCCCGGAAGGCCCTGCGATCGGAAACCACCAACAACGCTCTTGAGGAATCCCTCAAGAAAATCGAAAAAGCGACCAAGGAGACCTCCAAAAAGGTCAACAAGGTCGTAAAACAGAACGTCGCCCCCACTGTGCCTGCCGCCAGCACATCAAAACCTACGCAACCACCACCCGAGGGAACTTGGGCGCAGGTGGTATCAAAACGAAACAAGAAGCAGGCGGCTTCAGTACCCCCCCTCCCCGCAAGTGCAAGCGACCGACGCTATCCTGCAAAGCGCGACCGTGAAATAATCATCACCACCGCTTCCGAGATCAGCACCTTCAACCCCGTACAGCTTAGGGACGCAATCAACAATACTCTTGTTGAAGCAAAGGCCCCAGCAGCTCTCCGCATCACAGCTGTTCGAAAGAACAACCAACGCTCCATAGTCCTTACCACGATCGAAGATGTTACTGCCTCGGCAGTACTTGCATACAGAAACCACATCGAAGCAACTATCAAGGAAATGTTTCCAACAGCCTCTGTTCACAAGAACCACAGGTGGAAGAAGTACTTGGTACACAACGTCCCCCACTCTCACACTGATGCCATCACAGAAGCCGATATGTTCCGACGGGAGATCGAGCACTTCAACAAAGGCATCACCCTCGCCCAAACCCCCCGGTGGCTCCTGCGCGAAAGCGACCGGACCGGCAAACATGCGTCCTCGCTAGTGATCACGGTCATCGACGACGATAACGAACAACGCATCCTCCAAGGGCTCACGATTCTTACACGCAAGCGAAGAGTCGAGAAATACATTCCCTTCAACTCCGCAACACGCTGCACCAACTGCCAGGAGTTTGGTCACCACCAAGCCCGCTGCCAAAACCCCCCACAATGTAACATGTGCGCCGATGCACACCACACCTCGAAGCACACATGCGGACACGAAGAATGCAAAAAAGTCGGAAGACGATGCGATGACACGGTCCTCAAATGTGCTAACTGCAAAGGAAAGCACACCGCTTCGAATCCCTCATACCCGGCGTTCATCCAAGCGAAGGCACTGGCTGCCGCCCGGAAAGAGGAGGCCGTTACCGTCACTATGGGTGGCGTTTAGTTTCTTTTACTTTTTTCTTAGATTTTTTCCTTTAGCGTAAAAGGTTCAGGCTGTATGAGGAGGATTTCCTTTCTTTCTTCTTTTCTACCGTAGTTTTTCTTTTTTCTGCCTTTTCTTCGTAAGAGTCCGATAGATAGTTGTTGTAAGGTTCGCCTCGCTAGGGATATCGGACGGGAACGCTATTTTCGCGGGACCATTTGTGGCGCTTTTTCTACTGTACTGACGCGACACCGTGTCTTTTTTTCTGTTTTGAACACGTGGTTTCTTTTGTTCGTTTCTGTTGGGGGAGAACGGGTGATACGCCATAGTTATTAACTGCATGCGGACGGCCCGGGTAGCTATAGAAGAAGTAGAGTAGTTACCGAATAGGAATGAATAATCATCATCATCATCATCTTCATGTGCAGGCTTCTTCGATCCTTCAAACTACCCCCTACATTTTAGTTCTCAGCTATTAGTATCTATATCGCATCGTCAAAAGTCGTCCAAATGCCCCCGCGGCGTTCGCAGTCTACACAGCCCCCCCCCCTCCCCTCCACAGCCCCACAAGCAGCAAAGGACGAAGCCGCCGCCATGAAAACAATGCTCGCCTCGTTCGAGGCGTCCGGCCTTTCCCCCGCAATCCGTGATGAACCTGGAA
>JABYPW010000811.1:0-20478 GCA_016880775.1 Phymatotrichopsis omnivora
TCTTCTTTGGAACCTGGATAAGGTTTGGTACACTGTACACAAAAAAGTCTAATTATCAAGATGTCCGGCTCCTCCACTCCCTCCTCCTCCTTTAACCCCTCCCGTCGCCCCCGCCCCCCCCCTTCGCTTTTCGAACAAAGAGCAGCTGAGCTCGTCAACGTCCTAAAAAGCACCGCCGAGAGCGGTTTCGCAGACGCAACCACCAAGAAAAGGGAACTACTCCTACTACAGGACGAGCCCAAAATACGATTATACTCCGAAGTCCTTTTACTGGAATTCCTAACAGAAACTCTACCAAAGATAACCCAAACCTTGGGGGCTTTGGTGGACCAGTCAAATGCCCAAGGAAAAGCCATCGCCGACCTCCTCGAAGGTCACAATGCACAGCGCGACCGTATCGCGGCCCTCGACGACAACCTAAGCGAGATCTGCCAAACGCTCCGCTCCGAAACGTCCAACAACGCCCTTGAGGAATCCCTCAAGAAAATAGAAAAAGCGACCAAAGAGACCTCTAAAAAGGTCAAGAAAATCGCAAAACCGAACGTCGCCCCCACTGTGCCCGCTGCCAGCACAACAAAACCTACGCGGCCACCACCCGAGGAAACTTGGGCGCAGGTGGTTTCAAAACGAAACAAAAAAGCGGCAGCTCCAGTACCCCCCCTCCCCGCAAGTGCAAGCGACCGACGCTATCCCGCAAAGCGCGACCGTGAAATTATTATCACTACCGCTTCCGAGATCAGCACCTTCAACCCCGTACAGCTTAGGGACGCAGTCAATGACACTCTTATTGAAGCAAAGGCCCCAACAGCTCTCCGTATCGCCGCTGTTCGAAAGAACAATCAACGCTCTATAGTCCTTACCACGATCGAAGACGTTACTGCCTCGGCAGTACTGGCATACCGAAACCGCATCGAAGCTACCATCAAGGAACAATTCCTGACAGCCTCCGTTCGCAAGAACCATAGGTGGAAGAAGTACTTGGTGCACAATGTCCCCCACTCTCACACTGATACGCTCACAGAAGCCGATATGTTCCGAAGGGAAATCGAGCACTTCAATAAGGGCATCACCCTCGCCCAAACCCCCCGGTGGCTCCTCCGCGAAAGCGACCGAACCGGCAAGCTTGCGTCCTCGCTAGTGATCACAGTCATTGACGACGACAACGAACAACGCATTCTCCAAGGGCTCACGATTCTTACACGCAAGCGAAGAGTCGAAAAATATATTCCCTTCAATTCCGCTACACGCTGCACCAACTGCCAGGAGTTTGGTCACCACCAAGCCCGCTGCCGAAACCCCCCACGATGCAACATGTGCACGGATGCACACCACACTTCGAAGCACACCTGCGGACACGAAGAATGCAAGAAAGTCGGAAGACGATGCGATGACACGGTCCTCAAGTGCGCCAACTGCAAAGGCAAACATACCGCTTCAAATCCTTCATGCCCGGCGTTCATCCAAGCGAAGGCACTGGCTGCCGCCCGGAAAGAGGAGGCCGTTACCGTCACTATGGGTGGCGTTTAGTTTTCTTTTACCTTTTTCTTAGATTTTTTCCTTTAGCGCAAAAGGTTCAGGCATTTTGAGGAGGATTTCCTTTGTCTTTCTCCTTTCCCACTTTGCTTTCTTTCTTCTGCTTCTCTTCGTAAGAGTCCGATAGATAGTTGTTGTAAGGTTCGCCTCGCTAGGGATATCGGACAGGAAGGCTATTTCGCGGGATCATTTGTGACGCTTTTTCCACTGTACTGACACGACATCGTGTCTTGCTTTTGTTTTGAACGCGTGGTTTCTTGTTTGTTTCGGTTGGAGGAGAACGGGTGACACGCCATAGTTGTTAACTGCATGCGGACGGCCCGGGTAGTTATAGAAGAAGTAGAGTAGCTACCAAATTGAAATGAATAATCATCATCATCATCTTCATGTTCACAGTCGCCGCCTCCACAGTAGAGCTCATCCTTTACTCTGTCCCAACGGCCTCCCTGGGAGAAATCCCCGTCCACAATTTCAGAACAGAACTCTCCTACGTCGCGGACGTAGAAGTCTCAGCAGCAAGATACCTCAAACCCAAAGAAGCCCGAGACCAAAACAACTCAAAAGGAGCATTCGCCGCCGTAGCCATCAGAATCCCAGAAGAACAAGTCCAGAACCTCGGCAAACAAGTCACAAGATCCTGGAGAATGATGCCCACCACACAATGTTACAAATGTTTGAAATTCGGACACCCCAGCGTCGCCTGCAAAGAAGAAAAGAAGAACTGCAGCGCATGCGGCAACAAACACGACCAAAAACTATTCCCATGGTACTCAACCAAAGACCACAAATGCCCCAAGCCCAGCTGCGGAATGTTCGGACCATGCGAACACTTCCCTCTATGCTGCGCAAACTGCGGACAAGAACACAGAGCCACCGACAGAAACTGCCCCAAGAGACTAGAAGTCCTAGACAACTTCGCCAGGGAAATGCAAGAAAGACGAGAAAATTGGATCGAACAGATCAGTAACAACATGGAAGAAGAATTGTAAAATGGAGGAAAACAATCAGGAAACAATAACGTGGGGCATTGACCCACATCCAGTCTTTAAAATACTCCAGCACAACTGCCAAAGATCACAGGCAAACTTCCAGTCCTTAATCAGCACAGCCGTACAAAACAAAGCGAACGTCGTCGCAATACAAGAACCGCCCACCTTCAACAACATCCCCCCGTCCCACCAGAGCTTCCACCGATTCTACCCTAGCCAGAGCACAAGGTCCAGAGTGGCCCTATACGTCAGCAAAAGTGCCAACATAAACCCCTTCCCGATCAGAAACAAAACCGGAGACGAACAGGTCGTCTGCCTCTTCCTCCACAAGCACAGCTACCTAGATATCACCAACCTCTACCTGCCCCCGGCCACCCGAAGACAAGACCAAGACTGGAACGAAGTGTTCACCCCAAACAAGAACCTGGTCATAGGGGACTTCAACCTACATCATCCCTGGTGGAGTCCCACCGACAGACACGAAACAGAGAGAGCCGAACCAATAGTAGACAAAGCATGCGAGCAGGGGTACTACCTTCTCAACGACCCGGACACTCCAACCAGGATAGGTTCACCAAAACAAAATCAACAAAATACCACCATCGACCTTGCACTCCTCTCCCCCATGGCCACAGAATGGCAAACAGACTGGCAGATATGCCCTGATGTCTGCCAGATAAACAGCGACCACGAAGTAATAGCCATCACCCTCTCAAAGCCAGGAAACAACAAAACTAAAAGAGTCTGCCTCGACTACACGAAAGCAGACTGGGATAAAATAAAAGCCAACCTCGAGAACTGGAAGCCAACCAATTTCAACCTGGAAAACCCAGACGGCTGGCTGGAAACCAACAAAGAACACCTCCTCAAGACAATGAAAGAAAACAACGCCCTCCCCATGAGAACCATAAAAGACAAAGCCAAAGCCTGGTGGTCCAAAGAACTAACCTCCGCAAGAAAAACCATGACACAGGCAAGGTACCAAGTAAAAGCCCACAAAAACAGCGAGACAAAGCAGCAAGACTACAAGGAAAAAAAGAAAGCATACAAAAAGCTGCTATACGACACCAAAAAACAACACTGGAACGAATTCCTCAAAGAAGTAAACCTCAAAGACCTTTGGACGGCCCTTCGGTATACCAGACCTGCAAGAGATTACCCCCTCGCCCCAGTAAGCGGCGCCGAGACCCTAGACCAAAAAGCGCAGGCGCTCATAGACCACTACTTCCCCGAAGAACCAAACGACCCCGCAATCCCACCGCTCCCACAGACCGACTGCCAAGATGAGATAACCCCAGAGGAAGTAACCTACGCCCTAAGGAATACCGCCAACACTACAGCCCTGGGTCCCGACGAAATCCAATACAACCTCTGGAAAACGCTGCACGCAACACTGCCCAAGATCCTCCCCAGCCTACTGAGCCCGCTCCTGGCCCACGGAGTCCACCCCACAAGCTTCAAAAAGACCTTGGGGATAGCGATCCCCAAGCCCAAAAAGCCAGACTATCGGTCCCCCAACGCTTACAGGTGCATATTCCTGATAGACACGCTAGCCAAGATCCTAGAGGAAATAGTGGCACTACGCCTATCCCAACACACCATAGACAACAACCTGATTAACAACAACCAATATGGAGCCCTCCCAGGAAGGTCCACAATCGATGCAGTCAACGCCCTGAAACACGACATCCGCGACGCCAAAAATAGGGGAAAAAAGGTGTCCCTCCTCTTCGTCGACCTGGAGAAAGGCTTCGACAGAGTCAACAAGCACGAACTCCTCAGAATCCTAAGCGAAAAAGAAACACCCAAATACATCTGCAACTGGATCGCGTCCTTCCTCACCAACAGACAACTCGCCTTCTCGGACCGAGGAGCAAAGTCGGCCTTCAGAAGAATCCAAACCGGAGTCCCACAGGGATCCCCCATCTCCCCCCTTCTTTTCAACATATACGTCGCAGAGCTAACAAGAGACAGCGGGGCATTAAAATTGTACATGTATGTAGATGACCTCTGTATCATGGCTGAAGGAGAAACGTACGAAGAAAGCACAAGGAAGCTGGAAGATTTCTTTGGAGAACAAGTTAACCGCAGATTGGACAAACTGAAACTATCACTATCCGAGGGAAAAACGGAATTCCAACATGTTAGCCCAGGAAGCCAGAAAAACCTACCAGCCATAACGATCCAGGGTCGAAAATTCGAACACAGCCCAACCGTAAAATACCTGGGAATCATGCTACATGAAACTGAGGGAATCCTCCAACACTGCCAACACCACGTTAGGAGCGCGCAGGCAGCCCTGCACAACATCTCAAGGCTCTCGTCAGGAGGGAAAGGATTGAACCCAGCAATGGCCCTCAAGCTAGTCAGAGCAATAGTGCTCCCCAGCCTACTGTACGGCGCAGACACCTTCCACCCATACAACATCACCCAAAAGTCCCTCAACACCCTTGATCGCTGTATCTCCATGGGAGCCAAATGGGTATGTGGGATGTTCAGGAACACCAACAACCAAAAGGCCCTAATCGAATCAAAAATCTGGCCCGCCGAACTACAAATCCAACGGTACCAATCCAACTATAGAGCGCGCCTGCTCACAATTGGACTGGAGCACCCCTAATTCCACCGTCTCCCGCCCATGCCGGACAGAAACAGGTCAAGAACAAAGTTGCCCAAAGCCCCCTCGTGGAAGGCTGAACCAGAGGGACAACACTCGCGAAAAAGAATGCTGCAAATCGACGCCATGATCCACTCCATCAGAGAGGACATAGGAACCAATGCCATGAGCTGGTATCACCTGCCGCCACCCCAGAGACCTTGGCCCATAAACATCGCCGGGCGCCCAAAGACCGAACCATTCAAAGACAAGGAGACCGCACTCGCCCAACACCCCAAACAGTACCCCCACGGACAGCTCACCCTCTACACAGACACATCCCAAGTAGGAAAGGCAAGCCAGGTCGTAAACGCAGTAGCAGCCTACCTTGACGGAAAGTAGATCAGCGGAAAATCAAAAACCTTAGGGTCGGGAGTATACATCTTCGATGGAGAACTCGACGCGATCGCAGAGGCCCTCAAACTAGCCCTCGTGCTCACCCAAAAGCACACCTTCAACCAGGTCGTCGTGTACACGGAAAGTCAATCGGCCATCACCGCCGCCGCCAACCCCTACCCGAGTCCCACGCAGTACATAGCCAAAACGATCTTCGAAACCAACCTAGCCCTAACAAACGCCCAAGTCGAAACCGAGCTTAGATGGGTGCCCGCTCACAAAGGCATCGAAGGAAACGAAAAAGCCGACCAGATGGCCAAAGCAAAATCCAAGAAACGAGAAGCCCACCCCAAAAAAGGCTGTACCACCACCAAAAAGAAAACAATAACCCGATCCGTCGTCCAAACCAAGACTAAAAAATGACTCTGGAGAAAGTTCGAAGAGTTCGCCGGAAAAGAAGTCCAGAAGAAGCCCGACCAGTACACCACGATCGAAAAATACGCCGCGGCACGCACCTTCCAGTTCTGAACCGGCAGGGCCTACATCCCGAACCTGCTCCCGTACAAAACTGAACAGAACATATGCACCTGCGGCCAGGCGCAATCCATCGAACACTACCTACACAGCTGCCCCACCCCCGCCCCATGGAGAAAGCTCATAGAAGGACACTCCACATACGAAATCCTGTACGATAACCCCGACCTCTGGACGAAACTAGTGGAAAAAGGACTTGGAAAACTGCCCCGCCCTGCCCCCGACCCCCCAACGGTAGTGATAGTAGAAAGAGGAGGATCGAATGGCTGATAAGAGATGGGAAGGCTCTTGGAGGAAACGTTGTTCGCGTGTTCTTTTTTCTTTTCTTTCTTCCCGCTTTTCTCAGTTTTTTCCTTTTTCCTTTGTTGGATTTGTCTGTTTTATTTATTTTCGGCATGAGTAGGTGGAGGACCATCCTGTTCTCTTCGGCTATGTTCTTGCTTTTGATTAAGTGTAAATGCCCCGCTGGAGGAAATGGGATGTAAAATAAATAAAAAGGGAATAAAAGAAACGTCGCTTCATGTTCACCGATGTGTGAATTGCGCCGGCCCCCACAAAGTGAACGATCCTATCTGTATGATGTTAATCTAGGCTAAACTTGCCGAGTCTAATAGGAAGGATAAGTCCACGACGATGGGAGGTGTTTAGTTTCTCCCCCCTACCTTGTCTTCATTTCCCGCGGTGTAACTTGTGTTTTTCTTTCTACTTCGGTAAAGTGAGGAGGAGTTTGCGCGTTTCTCTTTCTCTCTTCTCTTTTATTTTTCGCTCGGTCACGTAGTCTGCGTAGGGGGTTTTTCTTTCGTTGTTTTAAGGTTCGCCTAGTGATTGCTTTTCCCCGGTCGGCTTTTGTACGTAGTTGTCTGCATTCTTTTTTCTTTCCTTTCCTTCTTTCTTTTTGGGTTCCCGGTACGAGTAGGCGGAGGATCATCCTGTAGTCTCGGTTATGTTCTTGCTCTTAGTTGAGTGTATGCACCCCGCCAGGGCTATGGGATGTAAAATAACTAGAACGGGAATAAAAGAAAGGTCGCTTCATGTTCTCACGGTCGGCTACAAGCGAAGAATTCGCCTACCTTCACAAGTAGTCAACAAAACGCCCAAAACACTCCCGCGGAAGCTACCACATCTACCCCATCACCACCTGGCCCTCGGATAGAGGTCGGAGCACTGCCCACAGGCTGAGCTGAAAGTAGAGAGTAGTAACCACGGTCGGAAAAACACAATGTCCCAACAAAACCCGATTATCGTATCCAGTGGAGAAAGGTCGACCAACCCCTCCCAAAGATCCGAGAACCTGCCCGCCCTCGACCCTGCCATCATCAACCACCCCGTTCACACGAGGCTGCCGTCGTCGCAGCCAACCCTATCCGAAGCGCAAAGCGCGATCACCCCAGCGCAAGATTTCCAAAGCCCCCGCCCCTTCAACCAAGAGCACATAGCCCCCCAAAACGAGTGGGACCAGGACTATAGGCTCACAGAATAAGACATACAACGCCTACAGATGGTGGAAGAGAACCACCTCCCAATGCAAACACCAAGCAACACCCAAACATCATCCTCCGGGCACACTACGATCCTGGCCCAGGGCCACGAAGACAACCAATCTCACCAGAGCACCGCCGAAGTCGCACTACAGTTCACCCCGTATGCGCCTACACCCCAACACCAAAGCACGGCAGAGGCCATCCTAAATGCTACACCATACTCGCCCACACCGCAACACCAAAGCACGGCAGAGGCCATCCTCAACTTCACACCGTACGCGCCCACCCCCCAGCACGCCATGGATATGGAAGCAGAAATCGAAGTCAGCGCCACCCCCCCAAGCGCCCAGCAAACCAACAGCTACCCTACCTTCAAAGGATCCAGGAGCAGATCCTTCTCAAACTTATCCCTCCCATCGCTTCCAAGCTCTAACAGATTAATGCACGCCGACAAAGATTCGGACACTGAATCCGACAAAACCACCATCCCCGTAAACGACAAAGGCAAAAGAAGAGCCCACACGGTACAAAGAGAAACTTTCTCACCCATCCCCCTCTACCCCAGATATGAACTAGCGAGCATGATGCCCGACAACCAGGGCAAGACCTTCCAACAGCTCATCGACAACGAAGACCAAAGAGTCTTCCTAAACGCAGAAGCATTCGGCAGCATGGCCCAGGCCCTTAACCACATCTGGAGAAAACTCGACGAAATGCACACTGAAAGACACGAACAAAACAACATGCTCAGAAACATCAACCAAACAGTCCAAAACTAAGCCACCGAAATAAGACAACTAAAAGCCACCATCTCGAGACTGTCCACAAACAGAACCCCCCCAGCAGTCCCAAACCCCACAATATCATCAACCCCCTCAACCCAGTCCTCGAAAAAGACCACCCCCCAGCCAACTGGCTCGCACGTAGAAACCCAGAAGACCCCAAGGTCCTCGGGATCCCCACCAGCCAAACAAGGCCCAACAAACCCCCCAAACAACCCCAACCCCACATGGGTCCAAAGAGCTGCGGCCAGCAGCAACAGAAACAACGAAGAATGAAATAGCGACAAAAAAGGAAAAGGAAAAGCTAGAGAACAAAAAGTCAAAACCTTCCCCATTGCAAGGAGGGAGCTCCACTCTCCGACAACAGGAGTGGTCCACCCCGAAGTTGCCAGAGCAAACCCTGAAAAGCTCCGAGAAGTATACATCAAAGTTCTTGCCGAACAAAAAGCCCCGACTGAACTAAGAGGGCTCACAGTAAGAGTCAACCACAAGTCCACAGTCATCATTACCACCCCCCCAATCTTCACCGCAAGCACACTGGTCCCATACCTAGACGCACTCAACTACGTCACCAAGGTCAACACCAACCCCGAAGTAGAAAGAGATGGCTTCAGAGTTGCGACCATGTTCACAGAAGTCATTATCCATTCCGTGCCCACAGCCCATGTTGGAGAAATCCCAATACACAAACTGGCAGAAGAACTGTTCTATGTCGCAGACATAGAAATCGCAGCCGCCAGATACCTCAAAAGCCCAGAAGACAGGAAAAACAACCCGTCAAGAGGAGAATACGCAGGAGTCGCAGTCAGGCTCACGGAAGACCAGGTCCCCAAACTTGGCAAACAAGTCGTCCTATTCAACAAAGTTTGCAAAGTAGCAAAGTCATGGAGACAAAACCCAGCCACAATCTGCTTCAGATGTTTCAAACTAGGACATGTCAGCGCAATGTGCAGAGAAGAAAAAGAAGGATGCAACATCTGCGGAAACCTCCACGATCACTTCCCACACCACAACACCAAAAACCACGTCTGCCCCCAATGCAAATTCAACGGCCCATGCGAGCACAAAGGGCTAATCTACACCAACTGCAAGAACAACCACAAGGCCACTGACCCCTCCTGCCCCGCCATGAAAGGAGCCAAAGACCTATACGTCAGAGAATTGGAAGGAAAAAGGAAGGAATGGATGGACCAGATCAGCATGGAAATCGAAATGCACCCAGAAGTATAAATGGCCAAAAACGAAAGGACCATAATGTGGGGCATAGACCCACACCCAACATTCAAAATCCTGCAACACAACTGTAACACATCCCTAGCCAACTTCCAATCCCTAATGGACACAACAGTCAGAAATAAAGCGAACATCATAGCAATATAAGAACCCCCCACCTTCAGCAACATACCCCCAGCGCACGCCATTTATCACCGATTCTACCCCAGCAACACCACCAGATCAAGAGTAGCCCTCTACATCAGCAAAAGCAGCAACCTGAAACCATTCCCCATCACGAACAAAAAAGGAGACGAACAGGTCGTCCGCCTCTACCTCAACAAACACAACTACATAGACATACCCAATGTCTACCTCCCCCCCGCCACCAAAAAAGAAGACCAAGACTGGGAACCAATATTCTCGCCAAACAAAAACCTAGTACTAGGCGACTTCAACCTCCACCATCCGTGGTGGGGAACAACCAACAGACACGAAACCGAAAGAGCCGAGCCCATGGTAAAGATAGCATGCGAACAAGGATACTATCTCCTAAACGAACCAGATATACCGACAAGGGCAGGCAACCCCTCCCTCCAACAACAAGATACAACAATAGACCTTGCCCTCCTATCCCTAGCTGCAACAGAATGGCACACAGACTGGCAAATCTGCGCAGACAACGAACAAACAAACAGCGACCACGAAGTAATAGCCATCACCCTCTCGAAATCTGAAGGAAGAAAAGAAAAAAGAGTCTGCCTAGATTACAGCAAAGCAGACTGGGAAAAAATAAAAGAAAACCTGAACACTTGGAAGCCCTCCCCATACAACCCCCACAACCCAGACGGCTGGCTAGAAACCAACAAAGACGACCTCCTAAAAACCATGAAAAAGAACAACGCCCTCCCCATGCAAACCATCAAAGACAAAGCCAAAGCATGGTGGACGAAGGACATCACAGAAGCCAGAAAATCGATGACCCAAGCACGATACGAAGCCATCAACAACCGAGAAAACCAAGACAAACAAAAGGCCTACAAAGACAAGAAGAAAAAATACAAAAAGCTACTGTACGAAACAAAGAAAGGTCACGGGATCAAATTCCTCGAAGAAATCAACAACAAAGACCTATGGACAGCCCTGAAGTACACAAGACCAGCAAGAGACTATCCGCTCCCCCCGATAAACAACGCGGTCACGCCGGACCAAAAGGCACAGGCCCTGATAGACCACTACTTCCCTCTAGAACCAGAAGATTGCCCCCTCCCGCCATTAGAGAGACCTGATGACGCCGAAGAAATCTCCCCCGAAGAAATAAGCTACACCCTGAAAAACACAGCGAACACCACGGCACCTGGCCCGGACGAAATCCAGTACAACCTGTGGAAAAGCCTGCACTCGGTGAACGAGGAGATTCTACCCGCATTGCTCAACCCCCTGCTACAGCACGGAGTACATCCTAGCATGTTCAAAAAGACACTAGGAATTGCCATCCCCAAACCCAAGAAGCCCAACTACGAGACCCCGAACGCCTATAGGTGTATCTTCCTAATAGATACCCTACCCAAAATCCTGGAAAAAATCGTAACCCTAAGACTATCCCAACACGCAATCGACCACGGAATGATCACCCAGGAACAGTATGGGGCACTACCAGGAAGGTCGACAATCGATGCCGTAAACGCCCTAAAACACGACATAAGAGACGCCAAGAACCGAGGGAAAAAGGTATCGATGCTCTTCGTAGATCTTGAAAAAGGCTTCGATAGAGTCAACAAAGCAAAACTCCTCCGCATACTGGAAGACAACAACACCCCAAAGTACATAAGGCACTGGATCGCCTCCTTCCTCACCAATCGACAGCTCTCTTTCACGGAGAGAGGAAACAGATCAACCTTCAAGAGTATCCAAACAGGAGTGCCCCAGGGATCTCCCATCTCCCCCCTCCTTTTCAACATCTATGTGGCAGAGCTAACAAGAGACAGCGGGGCACTAAAACTTTACATGTATGTAGATGATCTATGCATCATGGCTGAAGGAGAAAGCTATGAAGAAAACGTGGAAACATTGGAAAATTTCTTTGGCAATAGGATGCAAAAAGTACTAGATGAACTAAAGCTATCACTATCCGAGGGGAAAACGGAACTCCAGCACGTCAGCCCCGGAGACCAGGAGAACCTCCCCACCATCGAAATCCAAAGACAGACATACACCCACAAAACGACGGTCAGATACCTAGGAATAATACTGCACGAAGCAGAAGGAATCCTCGCACACTGTCAGCACAGAACCAGAAGCGCGCAAGCAGCCCTGCACAGGATCTCGAGACTATCCACTGGAGGACGAGGACTAAACCTGGCAATGGAACTCAAACTCGTCAGAGCAGTGGTACTACCGAGCATGCTTTACGGCACCGACACTTTCCACCCCTACAACATCACCCAGAAATCCCTCGGGACCCTCGACACATGCATAGCGGCCAGTGCGAAATGGGCATACGGAATGCTAAGGCCCACCAACAACCCAAAAGCCCTGATAGAAAGCTGGATCTGGCCCGCCGACCTCCAAATCAAACGGTACCAGTGCAACTATGGAGCCAGGCTCCTTACCATAGGGCCAGAGCACCCCAACTTCCACAGACTCCCTCCCATGGCAGGAAGAAACCAAAACCGACCAAAATCCCCAAAAGCTCCGACCTGGAAAGCAGAGGCGGAAGGACAGCACTCGAGGAAAAGAATGCTACAGCTGGACGCCATGATAAATACCATTAAAGAAGACCTGGGAACCAACACGATGTCCAGTTATAAGCTCCCCCCCCCCCAGTACCCGTGGCCTATCTCCAGCAAAGGCAGACCAAAAGTCGGAAAGTTCAAATCCAAAGAGGACGCCATCAAAGAACACCCAAAAGCCCACCCACCCAACCAGCTCACAATTTACACCGACGCCTCCCAGGTAGGAAAAGACAGCCAAGTAGGGAATGCCGCCCTAGCCTTCTTCAGAGGTAAGCAAGTCGGAGGAAGAACCAAAACCCTAGGCTCTAAAGTGCACGTTTTTGACGGCGAACTGGATGCGATAGCCGAGGGCTTCAAACTTATCACCAAGCTCAAAGAAAAACACAACTTCGACTCGGCCATCATCTACACAGACAACCAGGCAGCAATAACAGCAGCGGCCAACCTGTACCCCAGCCCCACCCAGCACATAGCGAAAGAAATCTTCGAGGCCAACATCAACCTCCTCCAAAAAGAAGTCAGCACCAGGCTTGAATGGGTCCCAGCGCACAAAGGAATACATGGAAACGAACAGGCAGACCAAGCAGCGAAAGCAAAATCAAAGAAACCAGAAGCCAACCCCAAAAAGGGAACCTCCACAAAGAAAAAGGTCGTCACGCGATCGACTATCCAGTCCAAAACAAAGGCCCGGCTCTGGAAACTCTTCGAGGAATTCGCCGGCAAACCAATCCCAAAGAAGCCTGACCAGTACACCATGATAGACAAATACTCCGCCGCGAGAGCCTTCCAATTCAGAACAGGAAGAGCGTACGTCCCAAACATGTGGCACTACAACCATCAACAGAACATCTGCATGTGCAGAGAACCACAGAACATCCAACACTACTTGCACAAGTGTACGACCCCCGCACCATGGAGACTCATAATTAAAGGGCATACCACGCAAGAAATCCTATACGACAACATGGACCTCTGGACCAAGCTGGTAGAAAAAGGACTCGGCAAACTGCCCCACCCACCACCCGAACCCCCAACGGTAGTGATAGCAGCAAGAGGAGGAAAATCTAGAAACGAAGAGGGCGAGGCCCCGATCGGAGGAAGATAGATTACTCGGACTTGGTAGAATTTTTCATGTAGGACGGATGTCTGATGGCTTTTTTTTCCTTTTTTCTTCCTTTCCTTTTGTTCCTCTTCTTTTTTCGCTGTTTCTTTTTCGTTTCTTATTTTACTTTACTTTTTCGGCACGAGTAGGCGGAGGACCATCCTGTTTTCTTCGGTTATGTTCTTGCTTTTAATTAAGTGTAAACGCCCCGCTGGAGGAAATGGGATGTAAAATAAAACAAATAGGGAATAAAAGAAAGGTCGCTTCATGTTCTCCACCCCCTACATTCCACGGTCGGCTATTACGAAGAACTCGCCTACCTTCACGATAGTCAACGCAGCACCGCCCCAAACTCCCGTCAGCTAACTACTACTTATCCCATCACCACCTGGCCCTCGGATAGAGGTTGGAGCACTGCTCACAGGCTGAGCTGAAAATAAGAGTAAAAGCTCATGGTCGGAAAAACTCAAAATGTTACAAACCAACCCCATCATCGTCTCTAGCTCCGAATCCTCCCCACAGTCCTCACCAAGCACCGCCACAGAAGCCCACTCCGCAATCACACCCACCCCTGTCCCCTCCAACCCTGTCGTCCTCCAGCAGGACCCCAACATCCACGATTGGAACGAAGATTACCGACTGACCGAAGCCGACGTCGAAAGAATCCAAATGGCCGAACAACACCCGCTCTCCCTCCAGGGCTCTTAAGCCACACCCTCCGCCACCCAGTCCACAGGGCACACCACCATCCTAGAACTAGCCCACCAAGAAAACCTAGAGCTCGCCCAACCAAACAACAGAGTTGAATTCGCATTCGCCCTGCCAGGCTCACCCCTCACCTAAAGATCCAGCTCAGTCCCGCCGCACCAGAGCACGGCCGAAGCAATGGAAATCCTCTCCGACTACCAGCCCACCTAATCACAACGGCACAGTCCCACCCCAACCAGACAACTCTCAATAGAAGAGCTTCTAAAATCTTCCTGAGCAGAGTCTTACGAAACCTTCGCCAGACCCAGATCACAGAGCATCTCCGCCGCCTCCAACAAATCCATGCACGCCAGAAGCGATACAAGTGACGATTCAAACAATACGGCCATTCCCTATGAAGAAAAGGGAAAAAGAAAACTCAACGAAACCCCAAGGCCCACCTACTCCCCAGTCCCCCAAATACAAAGATATGAGCTCGCCAGAATGATGACCGACCGCCAAGGAAAGACCTTCCAAAGGCTCATTGACGACAACGACGATAACAACGGAGCACTCCAAACAGGAGAAGTCTACGGCTCCCTAGCTACAGCCATCAACCATATCTGGAGAAAACTCGACAAGATGCACGAAGAAAACCAAACCCTCCAAAGAACAGTTCTGGAACTTAAAAACCCAATGACAGTCCAAGGAATGGAACTCAGATAACTCCGCAAAACAACCACAACCACCCCACCCCAAAATCAACAACCCCCCACCCCAAGCCCAAAAAACAACACCAAACAAACCGCCCCCGTCACCCCTCTCCTGAGAAACCCCCCCGCAGCCCAAAAACCAAAAAACTAAAAAAGAAGCGACACACCGGCCAGCGACACCACAGCTGAAGAAGCCTCCAGACTAAACTGGGCCTAAATAGCAGCGGCCAACACCCCGGCAGCCAACCCCCGCCAGGAAGGGGAAAAAGCACCAGGACAGCTAAAACCTAGAGGAGAAAAGAAGACCTACCCAGTCCAAAGGAGAGAGTTACACTCCCCCTTCGCTGAAATAGTCACCCCGACTACCGCCAACGCCAACCCAGAAAAACTAAGAGAAGAATACATAAGAGTACTCAAAGAAAAGAACGCTCCCATCGAACTCAGAAACCTCTCCGTACGTGTAAACCACAAGTCCACAATCATAATCACGACCCCTCCCTACATCTCGGCAAACAGCCTTGTTAAGTACACTGACGACTTTAACTTCGTCACCAAAGCGACCACCAACCCCAATCTCGAAAGGGAGGGGTTCAGAGTCGCAGCCTCCACCGTCGAGCTCATCCTACATTCAGTCCCCACCGCACCATTGGGAGAAATCCCAGTTCACAGCCTCAGGACAGAACTGTCCTACGTCGCTGACGTAGAAATCTCAGCAGCAAGATACCTCAAGCCCAAAGAGGCTCGCGACCAAAACAACTCCAAGGGAGCCTTCGCTGCCGTAGCCATAAGGATCCCCAAAGAACAAGTCACCAACCTAGGAAAACAGGTCACAATTTTCAATAAAGTATGCAAAGTCGCAAGATCCTGGAGAATGACCCCCACAACCCAATGCTACAAATGCTTCAAATTCGGGCACCCCAGCGTAGCCTGCCAAGAAGAAAGGAAAAACTGCAGCACCTGCAGCAACAAACACGACCAGAAACTCTTCCCATGGCATTCAACCAAAGACCACAAATGCCCCAAACCTTGCTGCGGAATGTTCGGACCATGTGAACACTTCCCCCTATGCTGCGCCAACTGCAGACAAGAGCACAGAGCAACGGACAGAAACTGCCCCAAGAGACTAGAAGTCCTGGACAACTTCGCCCGGGAAATGAAAGAAAGAAGGGAAAACTGGATCGACCAGATCAGTAACAACATGGAAGAAGAACTCTAAATGGAGAACGACCAACAGGAAAGTATAACATGGGGAATAGACCCACATCCAGTCTTTAAAACACTCCAACACAATTGCCAAAGATCACAGGCAAACTTCCAATCCTTAATGAACACAGCAGTCGAGAACAAAGCAAACGTTGTCGCAATACAAGAACCGCCCACCTTCAACAACACCCCCCCGTCCCACAGAAGCTTTCACCGCTTCTTCCCTAGTCAGAACACAAGATCAAGAGTAGCACTATATGTCAGCAAAAGCGCCAACATCAACCCGTTCCCAATCAGAAACAAAAACGGCGATGAACAGGTGGTCAGATTGTTCACAAACAAACACAACTACCTGGATATCACCAACCTATACCTCCCCCCGGCCACCCGAAGACAAGACCAAGATTGGAACGAAGTGTTCACCCCAAACAAAAACCTTGTCCTAGGAGACTTTAACCTCCACCATCCCTGGTGGGGCAGCACCGACCGCCATGAAACCGAAAGAGCGGAACCAATGGTAGACAGAGCGTGCGAACAAGGCTACTATCTACTAAATGACCCAGACACACCAACCAGAATTGGCTCCGCCGGCCAAAACCAACAAGACACAACCATAGACCTCGCCCTCCTATCGCCCATGGCCACAGAATGGCAGACAGACTGGCAGATCTGCCCCAACATCTGCCAAACCAACAGCAACCACGAGGTCATCTCCATCACCCTCTCAAAACCAGGAAACAACAAAAGGAAAAGAGTCTGCCTAGACTACGCAAAAGCAAACTGGGAAAAAATAAAAACCAACCTCGAGAACTGGAGCCCCTCCACCTTCAACCTAGAAAACCTAGACAGTTGGCTAGAAACCAACAAAGAGCACCTCCTCAAGACCATGAAAGAAAACAATGCCCTCCCCATGCGAACCATCAAAGACAAGGCCAAGGCCTGGTGGTCTGACGAGCTCACCACAGCAAGAAAAGAAATGGCCCAGGCCAGATACGATGCGAAGGCACACAAAAACAGTGAACCAAAGCAAGAACTCTACAGGGAAAAGAAAAAAGCTTATAAAAAACTCTTCTACAACACCAAAAAACAGCACTGGAATGACTTCCTCAAGGAGGTCAGTCTCAAAGACCTGTGGACGGCCCTCAGGTACACGAGACCAGCCAGAGACTACCCCCTCCCACCAATAAACGGCGCAGAAACCCCAGACCAGAAAGCACAAGCGCTTATAGACCACTACTTTCTGGAAGAACCCAACGACCCCCCAATACCACCCCTCGAGCGCACAGACTGCAAAAACGAGATCACCCCAGAAGAGATAACATACGCCCTGAGAAACGCAGCTAATACCACTGCTCCAGGGCCCGACGAAATCCAATATCACCTCTGGAAAACCCTGCACACAACCCTGCCAAACGTTCTCCCCAAGCTACTGAACGCCCTCCTCGCCCAGGGCGTGCACCAGTTTCAAAAAGACCCTAGGGATAGCGATCCCCAAGCCTAAAAAACTAGACTATAGATCCCCCAATGCCTATAGGTGCATATTCCTAATAGACACCCTGGCCAAAATACTGGAAAAGATAGTAGCTCTATGACTATCGCAGCACGCAATCGACAACCACCTGATAAACGAAAACCAGTATGGAGCCCTCCCAGGAAGGTCCACCATCGACGCGGTCAACGCCCTGAAACACGATATCCAAGACGCCAAAAATAGGGGAAAGAAGGTATCCCTGCTCTTCGTAGACCTAGAGAAAGGCTTCGACAGAGTCAACAAGCACGAACTCCTCCGAATCCTAGAGGAAAAAAGAACGCCCAAGTACATCGTCAACTGGATCGCATCCTTCCTTACCAACAGACAGCTCGCCTTCTCAGACCGAGGAGCTAAATCGGCATTCAGGAAGATCCAAACAGGGGTACCCCAGGGATCGCCCATCTCCCCCCTCCTTTTTAACATATACGTTGCAAGGCTGACAAGTGACAGCGGGGCACTCAAAATGTACATGTACGTAGATGATCTCTGCATTATGGCTGAGGGAGAAACGTATGAAGAAAGCACGAGAAAATTGGAGAACTTTTTCAAAGAGCATGTCAGTCGCAGGTTAGGTAGCCTAAAGCTATCACTATCCGAAGGGAAAACGGAGTTCCAGCACGTCAGCCCAGGAAGCGAGAAGAACCTCCCGACCATAACAATCCAGAACCAGACCTTCCGACACCACCCCACAGTAAAATACCTTGGGATAATGCTCCACGAAACGGAAGGAATCCTCCACCATTGTCAACACAGAGTAAGGAGCGCCCAGGCAGCCCTACACAACATTTCGAGGCTCTCATCAGGGGGAAAAGGACTGAATCCAGCGATGGCCCTCAAACTGTTAAAAGCGGTAGTCCTCCCCAGCCTGCTGTATGGAGCCGACACATTCCACCCGCACAACATCACCCAAAAGTCCCTCGATACCCTGGACAGGTGCATCTCCGCCGGAGCCAAGTGGGCATGCGGAATGTTCAGGAACACCAACAACCGAAAATCCCTAATTGAGTCAAGAATCTGGCCAGCGGAAATACAGATCCAAAGATACCAGTGCAACTACAGAGCGCGCCTCCTCACAATAGGACCAGAGCACCCCAACTTCCACCGGCTCCCTCCAATGCCAGGAAGAAACAAAACAAGACCAAAGTCCCCTAAGGCGCCCTCCTGGAAGGCCGAACCGATCGGACAGCACTCCCAGAAAAGGATGCTACAGCTAGACGCCATGATCAACACCATCCGAGAGGACATAGGAACCAACACCATGAGCTGGTACTGCCTCCCCCCACCACAACGGCCCTGGCCCATGGAAACCGCCGGCCGTCCCAAGATCGAAGCGTTCAAAGACAAACAAACCGCTATAGCCCAACACCCCAAACAACACCCCCAAGGACAGCTCACCCTATACACAGACGCCTCCCAGGTAGGAAAGTCAAGCCAAGTCGGAAACGCCGTGGCAGCCTACCTGAACGGAAAGCAAATCAGCGGGAAATTGAAAACACTGGGATCGGGAGTTCACGTCTTCGACGGAGAACTCGACGTGATCGTGGAGGCCCTCAAACTGGCCATAGAGCTCGCCCAAAAGCACACCTTCAACCAAGTAGTCATTTACACGGACAGCCAATCGGCTATCACGGCCGCCGCCAACCACTACCCAAGCCCCACCCAGCACATCGCGGAAACCATCTTCGAAACCAACCTGGCCATAACGAGCGCCCAAATCGAAACCGAGCTCAGATGGGTTCCTGCCCATAAAGGCATCGAAGGAAACGAGAAAGCGGACTAGATGGCCAAAGCGAAATCCAAAAAACCAGAGGCCCATCCCAGGAAAGGTCTCTCCGCTACGAAGAAGAAAACGATCACCGGTTCCGTCATCCAAACCAAGACCAAAAAACGACTCTGGAGAAACTTCAAAGAGTACGCCGGCAGAGGAGTCCCGAAAAATCCTGAGCCGTAGACCACCCTCGAAAAGTACATCGCAGCCCGCGCATTCCAGTTCCGAACCGGCAGGGCCTATGTCCCGAATATGCTACCCTACAAAACGGACCAGAACATATGCATCTGCGGACACGCGCAATCGATCGAACACTACCTACACAACTGCACTTTCCCCGCCCTGTGGAGACAGCTCATAGAAGGACACTCAACGAACGAAATTCTATACGAGAACCCCGACCTTTGGACCAAGCTGGTAGAAAAAGGACTCGGAAAACCCCCGCGACCCACGCCCGCCCACCCAAGGATAGTGATAGCCGAAAGAGGAGGAACATAGGACGGATAGATAAGAGAAGGAAGCGCTCTTGGTGGATTTTTGGCTCTGTTTTTTCTTGCCTTTTCTTTTTTTCCTTTTTTCGCTTGTCTTTTTTATTCTTTCTTTCTTTCTCGGTTAGTTCTTTTCTTTTCGGCACGAGTAGGTAGAGGACCATCCTGTTTTCTTCGGTTATGTTCTTGCTTTTAATTAAGTGTAAACGCCCCGCTGGAGGAAATGGGATGTAAAATAAAACAAAAGGGAATAAAAGAAACGTCGCTTCATGTTCTCCAGGCCTCTTGCACTTTCCTTCCCCCCCCCCACATTACGCGGTCGGCTACAACGAAGAGCTCGCCTAACTTCGCGATAGTCAACAAACCAACCCAACATCCCTGTGATCAACAGTACTTCTATCCCATCACTGCCTAGCCCTCGGATAGAGGTTGGAGCACCGCTCACAGGCCGAGCTGAAAATAGAACACTACGAACCACAGCTCAAGAACACAAAATGTCCCAACAACACCCCATCATCGTCTCCAGCGAAGAAGCGTCGACCCGCCCCTCCCAAGACTCCGAGAACCTTCCCGCCCTCGACCCCGCCATCATCAACCACCCCGTGCGCACCAGGATGCCGACCTCCCAACCGACCATCTCCGCCGCACCAAGCGCAGTCACTCCAACCCCAGAATTCCAAAGCCCACGCCCCCTCAACCAAGAAAACATAGCCCCACAAGACGAATGG
>JABYPW010000812.1:0-20473 GCA_016880775.1 Phymatotrichopsis omnivora
CCCCCCCCCCCCCTTTTCCCCCCCCTACCCATCTACCCTCTACAAGTTATAGAGACTAAAATACTTTACCTATAATTAATTAAGCCTTTCAAATATTGAATGATTAAACTAGGAATAACTACACTTTGTATCCAAAGGCATGTTATCGTCCTATGTATCCTGCACATGAAGTGTAATCCTATAATATTGTTTAGCATCCAATAACCTCATTTTGTAACCTATAACTTACTTTTGCATCCTATAACCTTTCAAAAATTACACAAATTAGGAAATAAATAATATTTTTTTAGTCCTAAAAACTACATGTAATGTACAACCAAAAATTTTAGAAATTATATAGTTTAACTTAACCTACATAAATAGAGATATTTATTTAGGTTAGAGGGTGTAAAAGTAATTTATAAGATATAAAAGTAGGTTACAAGATAGATAATATACATAATACCTACAAGGTAAACATATACTTAAAGATACATTTTCCTTAATAAATCTTAAGAAGATATCAAAGGCTATATAAAAAATCTATAATTAAAATGAACTTACTATATCTGCAGTTATCTAAAATAGAATCTAACAAAATCTAACTATATTCTATGATATATAGTATAGTTTTTATATATAATACAGGATATATTTTATTCTGATACAAGAGGGGAGGATGGTCTAGTGGTATGGCTATCCTGGTGTCATTATACAGCAACATGCAATGTCGTAGGTTCAAATCCCACTTGCCTCCTTCTGTACTACAAATTTGAAGTTAGCCATAGGTTTTGTAGTGTAAGTGAGTTTTCCCTAACCATACAAGATTACCTGATTACTAGTTCAGGCCTTGTGAGCAAATGTGACTGATGACCTCAATAGCTATATGAAGGGTTACCCTAACAGTGCTTAGCGAGATCGCTTTTATGTATATGGCTATATCTTTACAATTAAGTTTGTGTACATACCATACCCTTACAATAGTAAACCAAGTGAGAAGCATATCCTTTATTCTAATACAATAACTATATCTTAGAAAACAAATATAAAATATAATTAAAATTTTAACTATATTTAATATAGTTTTTAAGCAAAATTAATATGTTATAAAACAATTTCTTATGTTTTTTTTTTTTTTTTTTGTTCCAACTATATTGTATTTATTTTAGGTACAAGCTCCATATATATCCCTAATATATATAGTATGACAAGACTTATAGCTACCTCAAATATCCTATAAGTGACCCCCAATATAGAAAAAGAGTGATAAAAAATTGTTTAGCAGGAAAAGGGTAAAGAAGGAAAAGAGAGAGAGAGTATGAAGATAAATATAAAAACATAGATAATTATATCATATGCAAGGTGAAGGAAAACCCCTAATAGAAAGAAATTAAGAGAAATATAGAAGAGTATAAGGACAATATCCTTCTAACCTAAGGAGGTAAACCTTATAATATCTTAAAAAAGGAATAGGGAAATGTAAGAATATTAAGTACAGTATAAAAGGGAAAAATAATTTATGTAACAGAGAATACACTAAATATTGACCAAAGTCCTCTAGTAGAATACAAGAGAAAGAATGGAAGAAGGGGAAAGGGATTAGGATTCTATTTCATCTTTATATTCAGTATAGGGTTAAGGCTTATGATATTTCATTATAACAGTGAGGTAAGTTAAGTAGTATGGCTTATTAGTAGTATGAACACCTTCACAATTGATGTACTTCAGGGATATATACTTGCAATATTCGCCTTTTACCTTATAGTTTATGTTACCACATAGGATTTTGATTTCCTATTGTTCACTATTATAGGGATAGGGAATGTATACTCAATTAAGAGCAAAGACATAGTCACATATATAGGAGTATCAGGATATACCTTCATCCACTAAGCAATGTCAGGGTAAGCTTCATACAGCCATTATATTCATCAGTCATATTCACTGATATAAACTCAATTACTAATTATAGACCTATGTATAGTTACAGAAAACTCAATTATACTACAAAATATATAATTAACTAGGAAATCGTAGTATTGAGGAGTGGTGCAAGTAGGATTTGAACCTATAACCTTGTACATTACTACATAATGATAATATGACAGCTAGACTACTACACAATCCTTACCCTATTAAGGTTGCTACAACTGTGTTCAGTGATGAGATGTTTTCTAATACCGTACTTGCAAATAGGCTAACAAGTATAGTGTAGTTAGTTGAGACCAAATTGATTATAGCCTAAAACAATTTATAATTCTTTTATATATACTGGATAGTTGCCTAGTCTTTTGTATACCTAGATTATTATTAGTATAGTTCTTTAATATATTTTAAAGGATAAAAATCTAGTAATATTCATGAATAAATTCTACTTATTTATAGTTAGTAGCTAAATATACTAAAAATTATATAATATATTTAATAAATTACATAGAATATAGCAATTATAATATATTATAAAGTAAATAAAAAAAAAAAAAAAAACTATAGCAATTAAAATTACTCTTAATAATTATTTTCAATTTATTATTCTTTCTACTTTATACTTACCCTATATTATTATTTGTACTCATATTAATATAATTTTCTAATGTAAAAAATGAAAAGT
The DNA here is from genome assembly GCA_016880775.1 of Phymatotrichopsis omnivora. Lineage (NCBI taxonomy): Eukaryota > Fungi > Ascomycota > Pezizomycetes > Pezizales > Rhizinaceae > Phymatotrichopsis > Phymatotrichopsis omnivora. The sequence continues at coordinate 2,591 of JABYPW010000812.1, forward strand.
AAAAAAAATAATATATATTTATATAAATATACACCAATTCAAGAGGTAATAAAATATTATCAATAAATAAACAATTGTAGTTAAATTTAAACCACTTGCTAAGATTTAATATAATAATAAATAATTTATAACTTATAATGAATAATTCTTATTAAGTATTAATATATCAGAATTTGGATTCCTTTAGTTACTATTGTATAGATATGGCATGTACACTCAATTAAGAGCAAAAACATAGTTGCATACATTAGAGTATCAAGATGTACCTTCATCTACTAAAGTATTAATATAGGATTTTGATTTCCTATCAGTCACTATTATATAGACAGGGCATGTATACTCAGTTAAGAGCAAAGACATATTTGCATACATATGAGCATTAGGACATACCTTCATCTGCTCATCACTATCAGGGTAACCTTTATATAGCATAAAGTATTAATATATAATATATTTATCTTTATATAAAATATAGATACACCAGAAATTAGTATAATAAAGATAAATTAGTAAGTCTACCTAGATATTATATACCTTTAATTATCTTTCTTGATAGATAGGAGTTTAGGATACTACTAAGGCCTATCTCTATACCTATTAAAGTTTACTATTAAGTTAAACTCATTAATTAATAGACTATACTATTTTAGTCACTACTTTATACTTTGGGTCTCAGTTTAAATACTACTTCTATAACTTTTAACCCTCCTTAGATTTACAAAAGGTGTTAGAAAAACTACTCTTATCAAATTAGTGAGGATACTATATAGTGTAAATCTATATAGTAAAACAATAATATCACTTCAAAATAAGTATTAGAATAATATTTACTATAGATATGATTCATTCTTCACTTATACTTTTTTTTTTCCCTCTATAATCAATATTACTCTATAGCTGAATACTACAGAATAGAGATTCATGGTAATACTTTTATAATATCATAGAGTCAAGGTTAATTTAATATCAAATATACTACCTAGTACTTTTACCTCCCTAGCTTATTCAATAAGGGTAGTTTCTCTAACAACCTTCGAAAATACAGCTAGGGTTAGAAATTATATAAATAGTAGTAATTACTAAACAATTAGTTCTCTAGTATATCCCTACTTATAATAGCTATATGAATGTTACCCTAATAGCGCTTAGCAAGATCGCTCATATGTATGCAGCTATGTCTTTCCAATTAAGTTTGTATATATACCCTACCCCTATAATAGTGAACTAAGGGATAAGTATATCCTCTTCTTTCTTCTAGCCATATGAAGGGTTACCCTAATGGTGTTTAGTGAGATTACTTATATATATCTAGCTATATCTTTGTAATTAATTTTGTATATATACCCTACATATACAATAGTGAACTGAGGGAGAAGCAGGTCCTCTTCTTTCTTCTACAGGCCTCGAACTTTCTTCTTCCCTTCCTACAATTAGTAAAAACTATTGTTAGTACTACCTGAGCTGATGAAAAGACTATACCCATTACTAGAGAATGACACTCTAAGCTATTTGCCTACTATTATACCCCTCTAAATAAGACCATAAACCAACACAGTGATAATATCCTACAGGAGTAAACAGTAGTCACTGTATATAGGTTAAGAACCCCTGTAGTGCACCTCACCTTATTAACAACTATATACTGTATTACGTATGTGAGTCTCATGATATCTCCCACACTGATCACTAAAAGTACCTTATATCACATCTCTCAGAGGGCATATAAGCTGTGCACAGGCTACCTAGAGTTTGAGTCTTGGGGGAAAATTACTTGTCATATCAGCTAAGATCAGAAACTAGCCTGTAAAAGCTTCCAGAGTATGAAGAGACTATAAAAACAGCTCACCCTTACTTAGGGTCATATTTGTGGCCAGCTACAAATGATAGTCCTGAAAAGGATAATCAGCGATTTAACCTATGAGTATATCCTATTGTTGTATATATCGAACAATGAATATTAATAGGCTGACCACCCCCTCCCCTCCCATGATAAAACAGAAGTGACTGCCAAAAGCCTTTAGAAAAGGTTATAGTTAGAAGTAGTAGAGGATCTCTTCTGTAAAAGGAATAGGTAATGCGATTAGCAGGAGTAGAGGATTTCCTTAATCATTCTCTAGATCTATCCTATATCTCTTAGTCATACTTTTGCTCTTTATTAAAATATACATGATCCACTAGGGATATGGGATATAAAAAAAATTATATAGGAAATATATATTATCTTCTTTCTTCTAGGTGTAAAATTTATCTTATAGAAAAATGTAAATCATCTTCTTTCTTCTTGAGGCAAGGATGGTGTAGTGGTATAGCTGTCCTAGTGTTATTGTATAGTAATGCACAAAGTTATAGGTTCAAATCCCACTTAAATTGCATATAATATACCATGATTTCATAGTTAGTTGAGAGTTTTATAGTCTAAGAAAGTTTCCTATAACTGTACATGGTTGCCTAATTACTAGTCTAGTCTATGTAAGCGAATGCAACCAATGACCTCAATGCCCATATTAAGGGTTACCCTAATAGCGCTTAGCAAGTTTGCTCATACATTATATGACTATGTTATATGCTCTTCATTGAGTGCAATACCCTGTCTATATATAGTGTACTGAGGGAAGAATGAGTGCATATTCTTTCTTCTTATAGGTGAGGATAGTCTAGTACTATGGCTGTCCTAGGATCATTGTATGGTTATGTGCAATGTTATGGGTTCAAATCCTACTCATGTTACTCATAATATAGCATAATTTCCTAGTTGGTCATAGGTTTTATAGCATAAGTGAGTTTTCCTACACTGTACATAGTTGCTTAATTACTGGTTCAGTCTATGTAAGGGAATGTAACTGATAACCTTAATAGCTATATAAATGGATACCCTAACTATACTTAGCAAGTTTACTCCTGTGTTATGCAACTATGTTATATGCCATTCATTGAGTATGATGACCTATCCATATATAGTGTACTAAGGGAAGAACAAGTGCATCTTCTTTCTTCTTACTGTATGGAGGCTTACCCTGATAGCAGTTAGCAAGTTTGCTCCTATGTATATGACTATAGCTTTGCCCTTAATTTGGATGTACCTGACCTGTCCATATAAAATTGTCTCAGGGAGATCAAAAGACTCTTTTTTCTTCTTGGTCATATACTCTTCATTTAGTGTTACACTCTATCCATACATATTATACTGAGGAAATAACTAAGGTCTCTTCTTTCTTCTTGCTATATAAAGGGTTACCCTGATAGCACTAAGTGAGTTCATACCTATATTATGCAAATATGTCATATGCTCTTTATTGAGTACAATGCCCTATCTGTATTTAGTGTACTAAGGGAAGAACAAATTTGTCTTCTTTCTTCTTACCATATAGAGGGTTACCCTGACAGTGCTTAGTAAGTTTACTAATATATTACTTGAATATGTTATATGCTCTTCATTGAGTATGACACCCTGTCCATACTTAGTGTATAGAGGGAAGAACAAGGTCTCTTCTTTTTTCTATCGTATAGAGGGTTACCCTGATAGTGCTTAGTTATTTTGCTCCTATGTATATGACTATAGCATTGCCCTTAATTTAGATGTACCTGGCCTATCCCTATAGTAGTTTCCGTGGGAGATCAAAAGTCTATTCTTTCTTCTTACCATATGAAGGGTTACCCTAAAGACACTTATTGAGTTTGCTCCTATGTATATAACTATAGCATTAACCTTAATTAGGATGTACGTAACCTATCCATATATTAGTGACTGAGGTAGATCAAAAGTCTCTTCTTTCTTCTTTTGTCATATGCTCTTCATTAAATACAATCCCCTGTCTGTAGATACTGTTCCCTAGGACCATAGGGAAGAACAAAAGCATCTTCTTTCTTCTTTTGGGGAAAATATAAAGCTTTTAGGGAAAATATATAACCTCTTCTTTCTTCTTTATAATAGTAACTAAGAGAGATTAAAAGTCTCTTATTTCTTCTTTCCCACTTGCGTCACTCCTTATATACTACAATTTACTATTTGGTCACAGGTTTTGTAGTGTAAGTGATTTTTCCTTGACTGTATATAGTTGCCTAATTAATGGTTTAGTATATGTAAGTAAAAGTGACCAATAACCTCAATGGCTATATAAAGGCTTACCCTGATAGCAGTTAGCGAGTTCGCTCCTATGTATATGACTATGGCTTTACCCTTGATTAGGATGTACCTGACCTATCTATATAATAGTGTCTGAGGGAGATCAAAAGTCTCTTCTTTCTTCTTTATGTAGTATCTTAAGTATATACTAAGGAATAAGAATTATTATTCCCACAAATGTTTATTACCTTGCATATATTTAGAATATATCTATATGAATACCCACTAGCACTCTGCACAGTCATGTATCTATTTCTTTCCTAATTAACCCTAAACCCACTACAGACTAAAGACTATTTTTTATTGCTAAAGGAGTTATCACTTACACTATACTATATCACTTAGAAAATTACCATTGAAGAAGAAATATAAGGGTCTAGGTGATATTAGATGTCATCCCCAGTTTACTGGAACTCCTAAGAAGAAGCACCCCAGTTAACTATCATAAAATAACCAGGCTCATACAAGCTAGGAATCTGCTTTCTCTAGAATAACCTGAAGACCTTCAAGTCCTGGCCCATAAAAGAGGAATTGCATAGTCTATCTCAATCCAGAGGTCTAGGTTATGGAGCCTAAGAGACTAGCCTTATTAAAGGTATTTTCTGAGAAACTATCAAATGCTTAGAAAGTTTAATGAACTATCTGTAGTTGGAAATTAATCCTATTAACTACTACCTATACTACAAGATGAGGGAGTAGTAGGAATTTGAGAAAGCAACCTAGCTATAGTAGAAAAAGAGGTTCTGTATTAGAAACTATAATAGGCAACTTCACAGATTCTTCTGCAAAGACTACTACAAAGACTACTACTATGATAACTACTAGGAAGATAGAATCTACTTTAACAACTGAGTACTTAGTGCCATAAGTTATAAAAGTCACCCTAGACCTAGGACAAGCAATAGGGCTATACTTGTACCTATAGTTATACATAGATACTGCAATAGTAAGTTTGTTGCTAGATTAGGAATTGGAGGATACCACGCTTAAATTCCTAGAACATCTTAGGAAATATAAGGTTGATAACCTTATAGTTGAAGTCACTATTCCCTTAGACATAGCTAGTGCACTAGGAAAGTAAAGATAAAATAGTCCTTTATCTTTAAAAGGATGATCTTGTTATATTACATTAGAACTACCTAGTCACCATAGTTTAGTTGGATAAACTCAGAATCCTACTACTTACTATCTTAGACCCAAGTATAGATAAATTCCTAGCAGTAAAAAGGTATAGGCATTAGTAAATATCTACTAAGGAAAACCTTCTAGAACTTCCTAAAGACCTAGAAGAGGTATACCCTATCCTAGGTCTAGAGGCAATAAGTCTTTATCAAGATATCTATAACCTCTACAAGAACCTATATATTTTATAGTACTAAAGGATCAGAAACTAGATTAGAGAACACTATAACATTAGTATTAACAAGGAAAAAGAGGTTAAAACCCTAAAGTAATAGCAGACTACCAATCAGCAACAAATCAAAAGCCTCAAGAAGGAATGGGTACCAGAAAGTGAGTAGGTTAGACAAATAAGACAAGAATAGATAACACTTTAGCTGTAGGTTAAAGTGTTACAATAGGAGCTAGACGAATAGGAAGAAAAGTAAGAAATACCCAAGCTTACAAAGCTTAAAGACCCTAAAGTGTTTGATGGAAAGGATCATACCCAGTTAGGCCTATTTATCACTAGATACATAGATACCTTTGAAGTTAATAAAGAGAGGTTTGAGGATAAAAGCTACAAAGTAAAGTAGGCAGCTTCATTCCTGAAAGGACTAGCACTGAAGTAGTATATCACTATGAGACTAAAATACTCCAAGAATGAAAAAGTACCTGAAGAAACATGGTTAACCTTTGAGGAAGCATGGACAAAGGTATATGATGATCTAGATAAGGACAATACCAGTAATTGGAAGTTGGAAAACCTTAAATAGAAAGGGAATCTATATGAATATTATATAAGCTTTGAAAGTCTTACATTCAATACCAACCTACTAGAAGATGATAGAATAAAGATACTCCTATTTAAAAAAGGATTGAAAGGAAAAATCCATGAGGCCTTAGCTCATCAGTCAGACCTTTCCAAGAAATATTCAGAGTTTATACAACTATGCATCTAGTTAGAAAGTTAACTTGAGTCAATCCCAAAAAATGAACAGAAACCATCAAGCTAACCCCAAGGAGAACAGCAGAAGTAGAGCTTTGGGAAATAGAACAAGTTCAGAAACTACTACCAAAAAGGATAGTCCTAAGAAAAAGAAGAAGTCACTCTGGAAGAGAAGGATCACTACAAGAACAAGGGCCTATATTTCAATTTTAGAAAAGAAGGACATTATATAAGGAGTTGTCCAAAGAAGGAGACTAATAAGGAGTTAAAATCTACTAGTAGAAAAGTGGCCACTATTATAATTCAGTCAGGAAACTCCAAGAGTTAGAACTAGATAGTAGTCTAGCTCTAAAAAAGGTATAAGGGAAAGGTCTCACCCTATAAGCTATCACAATAGAAAAACCAGAAATGTTTAGAGGGAGAATATTTGATAGTCCTAGTAACATTGAATAACACTATGAGGTGTTATATTCTATTAGATATATGAGCAACTAGTTTTACATCTATAGACAAAATATTTGTACAAGAAAAGAATTTCATAATGTCAAAGTTAGGGACCCTGAGAACCTTGACAGTTATCAATAGAGGATAAGGTAATAGAGGAAAAATTAACAAGGTCACCAAAGCAGAGACATAGGTTAGACTCAAAAGAGAATATGTCTTGTTCTATATCACTAAGTTAGAAGATTATCATATTTTATTAGGACTACAGTGGTTGCAATACTACCAAGTACGATTAGATTTTAAGGTAAATAAACTTGCATTCCTAGAAAAAAAATATGAAAGAAGCATTGCCACTATTAGAGTGGTACTATTTAAAAGAATGGTATCAGACAAGGACAGCAAACTATATACCATAAGTATCATGGGAACTACTAGAATGTTAGTAGATCATATAATTAGACAAGGTGTACAGAAAGTGACAATACTAGAGAAGTTGGTACTAGAGGATTACTGTGAATTTTTGCAGCTCTTTAATAAGAAAGAAGCAGATACTTTACCACTACATCAGAAAATTGACCACAAGAGCCTATTAGTTGAAGGAAGTGAACCACTATAGTTACCTACCTATGGACTATTAGAGGCAGCTATAAGAGCTATAGAAGTACCTAAAAAAAATTTTAGCAAAAGGATTTATCTAGGAATCACAGTCTCCAGCTAGTACAACTTTAATATTTGTAAAGAAAAAGGATATATCACTTTATGTTACATTTCTATAGTACTATACACTCGCACGATGATATACAAGTACCCAGAATTTACCAAGTAAGTGTTATTCCTATCACAGCTGCCAGGCTCTGCCTGACTTGTATCACTCTGCCTTACTAGTCTTATATATAACACCTCTGGAGTACTATGATAAAGTGATATACTCTGGCTAGTAATATCTATGTGAGTAACATATGATCAGAACATCAGCACATTGTACAAGGACTTATTCAACCTTGTAGAATGGGCAGCCTGACTGATTGAGCCAGTCATCATGAGAGGACATGATATATTATAGGTCTTAGTGATCTATTATTCATACATTGCTAATCTTTACCTGTCTGGTACATGGACTCTTATAGGCTATGCAAGAATAGATATTAGTGATTAGAATATTAGTTATAGATGATCTGTCAGGTTCTATTTCCTTCTATCTCCTTTATAATCTATGAGTCATCTCTTTAGTTAGAATTAGTATTCATAGGTAGATGTGTTGGACAATATTTGTCTTTTCCTTCATTTCTTCCTTAGCTTCAACACTAGCTTTGAGTCTTGAGAATATATTTGCCTTATCTTTATAACTTTACTTCTTCATATTCTATCTCTTAGTAGATATAGGAAAGTTCTTATTCACTTGAGAAGATTAAGTTAAGATATCTAAGTTCACCTAGTAATACTTATAGCTTTATGCCTGTAAGGACTTTACCAAGCCATTCTACCTCCTGAGATATGCACTGTTAATACTCTATTTATGTGTAGATTTTCAAGGACTAAATAAAGTCAGTAACCAAAATTGCTATCCATTGCTATTAATCTAGGAAACATTAGAACACTTAAAAGAAGCAAAGGTCTACACCAAGTTAGACTTAAGATAAGTATATAATTCAGTCAGAATTATAGAAAGGTGAGGAAAGAAAGACTGTATTCCATACCAGGTATAAGTATGGGGTTATAACTTTTGGTTTTACTAATGCACTAGTGATATTCCAAGCATTTATTAATAGCATCCTAAAGGATCATTTGAATATTTTCTGTGTTGTCTATCTAGATAACATATAGATCTTTTTAGAAAACCTAGAAGAATACATTAGCTATATACTAATAGTTTTGAGAAAACTATAGGAAAACAAAGTTTATACTAAACTAGAGAAATGCGAGTTCCATATCACAGAAATAGAATTTCTCAGATATAAAATCTCCCTAAAACGAATCACTATATACAAGAAGAAGGTACAAATGATACTAGAATGGGAAACACTAAAGTTAGTAAAAGATATTCAGATGTTCATAAGCTTTGCAAACTTCAATTAGAGATTTATCAAAGGATACTCAAGGATTGTATCACTGATAACCAAGCTGTTAAAAAAAGACCAAAAGTTCAAATAGATAATAGAGGGAGTTACTGCTTTCAAAAGTCTCAAAGAAGCTTTCATATCAGCACCAACACTGGGATACTTCAACCTTAAAAAACCTGTTATTATAGAAATAGATATATCTAATCATGTGATAGCTGGCATCCTCTCCCAAAGGTTCTAGCATAAGGATGGAAAACATGTTTTGTACCAAGTAGCATACTTCTCTAAGAAGTTTAATCCTGTATAGTGTAATTATCTAGTATATACTAAGGAACTGTTAGTATTAATTCTAGTATTTTTAGAGTAGGAATGGTATATAGTATACTCAAAATTCCTAGTCTAGGTGATAACAGATCACCAAAATTTATAATAACTCATAACAAAAAGGATATTACCTTACTGATATATAAGATAGTCTGAGTGCTAATAAAAAGGTTCAATTTCTAGATCTACTATCAACCAGGTAAACAAGGAGGAAAACCTAATACTTAAACTAGAAGATCTAATGATCTTTATAAGGTAGGGGATAAATACCTTATCTATTAAGAATAGATGATCATCTAACCCCACTATTTAAACCCTAAATTGCAAGCAAGCCTACAGCTACATATACTCTTAGTAACATTTAAGGTAGAAAAGAATTAAGGTTTCGAGGAAAAAGCCAAAAGGTCTTATAATAGGGATACCATTGTAAAGTCCATCCTGTAGTTACTTAAGAAGGGAGAAAAATTTTCAAGGCATGTGAAACTGTCAGTTTACGAAATCAAGGAATGGTTATTATCATACAATAACCTAGTCTATATCTCTGATCTGGGTGAGGAAGTGAGGGCCTAGTTAACACATTACTGGTGTCGCTTTCCTATCACCCTAGATTAATGTGCTTAGTAGTAGTAGGAATTAATCATTGTGAGGGTGGTGGAGGCAACTATGACTTGTCTCTAAGGGGTCTACTTAGGTATCAATGAAGGCTAGCAAAGCCTGAATTCCTTTGAGGTATAAGTACCCTAGTAGTTCTGAGGAAGGTAATTAATAGTTTAACCTGAGGGCACTTTAAGCTAGTCTATGGACTCCTCAGCCTGTTACTATATCTACCTATGTACCTTATATATGCTCAGGATATCACACTTGGACCTAAAAAGCTGCAAATCTAACTATGCTTAAGTGAGAAATAAAAGCTACTAAACCTATATCATATACTTTTATTTGAGTGTGATGCCCTAGTTCTTTAGCATCAAAGTTGATTAGGGAATCTGATGTCTATATCTCTGAGTACCTAGAGCTAAGACTGCAAATGCTGTAAGAAAACTACAACCATATAACTACTAGACTTCCTAGAAGAACTAAGATGTATGAGTTACAAAACAAGTAACTATTTTTGGATAGGATTACAAAAGTAAATTAACCAGTACATTAGCTATTATAAAGTATGCATGAGAGTAAAACCCACTAGAAATGTACCCCTCAGTACCCTGAAACTCCAAGAAATACCTGAGAAACCCTAAAATTCAGTATCTATATATTTTATAACTGTATTGCCAATAAGTGAAAACTATGATGCAATCCTTGTACTAGTGGATTGCCTAACTAAAATAGTGCACTACATCCATACAACTGAAAAAGTAACAAGCAAAGATATAGCAACCCTTTACCTATATCATGTATGGAAACACAATAGATTACAAAAAGATATCACATATAACTATAGTACTGAATTTGTTTCAGAATTCTAGAATACCCTGTTGTTAATGGTGTATATCTTAGGAGGTTAAAAAAGCTTGCTAAAGACCTCATAGGTATAAAGTTATAAGTATTACTAAGTGAAATCAGATATGTCAACTTATTATTCTGAACTAGGCAAGATCTTTCCTATGTATACTAAGAAATAGAGTGGCAAAGATAAAAGTTACAAGGTAGAAGCTAATATATTCTTAAGACTCAAAGCTAGACTTGAAGGTAAGGAAAGAAGAAGGAAAAGACAATGAATGTCTGATTATATATTCTTCCTTTATTATGATATTTTACATCCTTTTTCCTATAAGACAAAGAATGTCTGATTTTATTCTTTTCCCTTATTATAAGATTTTCATCCTTATCTCCTCTAGTAGGGTATTCACACTTATTGAAAAGTAAAGATATAACTAAAGAAGAAAAGATGTTCCTCTACCTACTCATTGTGTAAAAAACTCTTTAAGAAATCCTCTGCTGACTCGCACCAAAAAAAAAAAAAAAAAACATATATTTCCTCCACTTACTTGTATTGAAGAAAATAAAAGAAAAAAGGAAAAAATAGGGGATAAAGAAGAAAAGACAAAGAATGTCTAATTCTATTATTTTCCCTTATTATGAGTTTTACTTCCTTTTTCCTCTAGTAAGGCATTTACATGTATTTAAAAGTAAAGATATAACCAGAGAAGAAAAGATGTTCCTCTACCTTCAAATACTGAAATAAGATTTTTTCATTTGTTTACTGGTGCTATATAAAGAAACCTTTAATCCTTCTCCTACTTGTACTGAAAAAATAAGAAAATGAAAGGAGTAGAAGAAAAAGCAAAAGGGGAAAGGAAATCATCAATATGTACTACCTAGTTTTCTATTCTTTTTACTATCACTACTATGGGGGGCTCTAGTGGGGGGTTAGGTAGCCTTCTAAGTCCCCCCTTGATAAGCTTTATCCATAGGTTAAGGTCTTTGTATAGTAGGTCATTAGTAGTCTTCCCTTCATATAAGGATTCTAGTTTTTGCATATAGGGGCATTGGTGCAAGTAGTGTTTGATTAACTGTGGGGATCTGTAGATGCAGATATTACATTATGCAAGTGATGCAGGTTTAGTATATACATATGACTAGTTTGAAACTGAAGGGCCCTTATGGCAGTCTACTTGTCTAGGATGAGGTATAGGTTAGGTTTTAGGATTTTTCACTTGGTATAGGTTTTGAAGGCATTCTATAGCTATTATTTAGTGTTTATATAGATTACTATCATTGTGATAACCTTTTTCTATGAGGCCTAGGTAACTTTTTTGGATTCCTCAGTTTAGGATTATTTTTTGGCTAGTTCATCTACTCACTTATTTCCTATAATGCCACCGTGTCCTAGGGACTATTTAGTTCTAAGGTAGGCATTCCAGTTTTTTAGTTTTTAGTTTATAATAAAGATCCTTTATACTAGATATTGAGTTAGGGCTAGGAATAGGATGCCTGTAGTAGTTATTACTGCTTAGGAATCAGAGAATATAGTTACTATGTTAAAGTAAATATGGGAATCAGAGAAAATAGTTACTGTGTCAAAGTAAATATGGGAGTCTATTACTTCCTCTACTGCATAGACTATCGCTTAAAGTTCTCTGTCAAAAATGTAGACTCTAGATCCCATTAGTTTTCCCTTTATAGTGATTTCCTAGTTCTAGAAATAGGATACATAGGCCTATCCTACTTGATTGTCTTTTCCCAATTTAGAGATATCCATATATATCATAAGTTCCATCGGGCCAAACTGCTATAGCAATCTATCAAGGGCTTTTTCTTATTCTAGGAAGGGGGGCATATCAGGTCATCCTTCTATGCTGATTAGCCATACAATGGATATAGGCTGGAGGGTGTAGCTAGAGAAAGTTTATTTGCTGATATCTTCCCTGATAGTATAGGGTATGGCATCAATTATTATCATTCAGATCATGGACTATTATTCTATATATTTGCTTTTCCATGAGGGGGTTCTTGAGGAGTTGTTACATACTATGTTCCTATTTATCTGCACTAGGACTTTGGTATAGACTAGGTGGGTTAGGTCAAGTGTGAGAAGATATATGGCATAATTCACTGGTACCTTTATAGCTGTAGGTAGGATGACAAAGAATGTCTAATCACAACTCATATACATAATCTTTTCTAATGTAAGAAATGACTCATAGATGACAAAGGAGATAGAAGGAAATAGAACCTATCAGATCTTCTATGACTAACTTTTTGATCACTAATTACTATTCTTGTATGGTATAGAACTGTTTAGATCTCAGACAGGCAATGTTTAGCATTGTATGAGCAATGGATCACCATGACCTCTAACATTTCAAGTCCTCTTAGAAAGACTAGCTCTATCAGTTAGGCTGCCTATTCTACAAGGGTGATTAAGTCCTTGTATGATGTACTAGTGTTCTAATCATGTATGGTCACATGGATATTGCTCAGCTACAGATTATCACTCTATGCTGGCACACTAGAGATGTCACATATATATCCTATAAGGTAGAGCTACACTTTTCAGTAAGGGCATAGTAGTGGTGATGGATATAACACTTACTGGTTGCATTCTGGGTACTTGTCTATCGTTGCAAAAGTCCGTAGTACCTTGGAACTGTAACAACTGTACTGAAGTCTGAGAATTAAGAACAATCTCAGCACAGCTTATAACCTAGAGACTAATAACTAGATAGAAAGAACAAATTAAGTTCTAGAACAGTAACTGTAGATTTACTACTATTATCAGCAGGATAATTGGGTAGCCATACTTCCCCTTATAGAGTTTAGCTACAACAACTAAGTATTAGCCACTACAAAAGTTAGCCTATTCTATACAATCTATAGTTACCACCTATATTTTATAGTAGACATAGACATAAGGAGAAGGTCAAACACCCCTGAAAGTTTCAAGCACATCACTACCAGACTACAAGAAATACATGACCTATATAGGGGAGAATTTGCTTATATACAAGCAAGTCAGATGGAAGCAGTAGATCTATCTAGAAAACCAACACCTGTGATAGAAGTTAGAAAAAAGGTTTAGCTACATGCTCAGTATGTGTGCAGCTAAAGGCTATTCAAGAAACTTGATCACAAGAAACTTAGCCTATTTAAAGTTCCAGCAAGAATCGGAACTCAAGCATATAAACTCAAGCTTCCTCACTTTGTAAAGATTTTTCCAGTCATCTATATGTCTCCACTATATCTAGTAAGTAAATATAAGCCTATCCTAGGCTATAAAAATCTTCAACCTCCTCTAACTATCATTAAAGGACATTGAGAGTACAAAACTAAGATTGTTCTTAATTATAAATGCTTTCGAGGTGGTACTCTTCACTACCTTATCAAATAGGTCAGCTACTATAAGCCTATATGGCAACCCTCCTAGTACCTTGAGTACTCTTAGGACCTTATCAATAAATTCTACCACCATTTCTATAACAAGCATAAGCTATAATGGAGATGAAGAAATGTTAGAAGTCTTACTATCTCCTACCATGACCACACTCTTCTTTGACTAGTATAGACAAGTTTGTACTTCTCCTGAAGATAGTACAACGAAAGAGGAACCCTTAAAGACCCTCTAGTATTAGGTCTTAAGACTGTTATAAGTTAGACTTAGGCACTAGCCTTACTAAGAGAAAAACTATTTATAGGAGCTACTACTCTATACCCCTTAGCCATAGCTAATGCTAAATCAGCAATGGTAGAGATAGGAAGAACAGGTCTTACTACCTATTTTCCACATATCACCCCTCAGTTTACCAGTCATTAAAGTGAACCCTGATAAGCCCTATTAGTAGTATGCACTAATATCAAAAGTGTCTACTAGCCATAATAGACATACCCTAATACTAGTACAAACAATTCCTATTGATCTACAGCTACTTGAGATCAAGGAATAACACCAGCCTAAGGTATACCTAGTAATATCTAAAAGTGATTTAGCATTACTAGAATTTTACCCACTAATGCCCCTACATATCCAGCTTGGAAATCTTAAGGAAAAATTGCACTGGATAGTGGAGAATGTAAGAGATAACCAAATAAGAGAAGAAGTATTCCTAGCTATCATAGGAGTTCTAGCTTAAAGGGGGGGATAGAGTAGGAGGGGGGGGGGCAATTTATTTTATTTTATCTTTACTACCCTGAAGAGGTCATCTAAAAGAACCTCCATGTGCAGCTATGTAAAGCTATAGTGGAGTAAAATGACAGATAACTTAATATCAGTAGCACAGTCTATGGTCAAGATAAAATACACAGTTTTGTTCCTGAATTCTCCTTGCTTATACATAATAAACTAAAGAAGAAATAGGGTAGAAAGCAAAGAAGAGGGGGGGGTAATATAAATCTAGAAAAGAAATGTGACTGGTAGAAAACCTAGCAATCTAGCATGTAAAGAGCAAAGAGACTTAAGTGAGAAACAAAAGAAAAGCTCAGGCAACCTCTTTCCTATCTCTAGTGAGGCAAACCTTATAACAACTGGAAGGGATTAAGGTACAAGTGAGAAACACCAATCAAAGAAAAAGGAGAGAGAAAAGATATAGGAGAAAATATAAGCTAAGCTCATATGATATTTACATGAAGAGAACAACAAAAGTAGAGAAAAAGATGAACTACTAAGGGCCCCTAAGTCTCTATTCCCTCTTCTATTATAGCATGCAGATTCTCTACTCACTTATTACTATCAGCTAAAGCTTTCAGGTATTTATAGCAGAGTAGGTCATTGGCAGGGTAGGTGGTCTCAGTATTAGCACACTTAAGTACTATATATTCGTATTGTTATCTATGGCATTTGCACTCTGTGTTGCCATAGAAGTACTTGAAGATGGTAAAGGGTCTAGTACAAAGGCAGTAGCAGGGGAAAAAGGTACACTTCAGTTGGTGATAACTGAAGTAACAATAGCAGGAGCACTGGGTGGCCTTTGAGAAGGTGATGTAGGGATCAGTATAACAGTTCTTGTGAAGAATGGTAAGACCTTATGATATTTAGTAATGGTTGTTATTCACTACCATGGTGATAATAATTAAGCAAGCGGCTTTACCAACAAGCTTTTCCTTCAAAGCAAGCTATTGAGGGGTTTGGGTGAGAATAACACTATAGTAGAATATCTCAATCTCCTTTTAGATAAGCAACATATGCTTGAACTCAGAGGTGTTGAGAATAGGGGTTAGCTCATTGTGTACGATGTACTTCTTATGAAGGAAGTTCTAGCGAAGTCTAGTAGTAGTGGGGAAGAACCTGCGAACTACTTCATTAATAGTTAGCTTGTATATAAGTACTTGTTAGGTAGTGGTGTTCTCTATGATAGAGAGGAAGACATTGCTAGCTCCAGCTTTTTAGATACAGTGAATTTGGCTAGTAGATAGAGCCTTCTTTTCTACCAAGGTGGAGTTGATGGTATCCTAGATAGTGATGGGGTTAAACTTATAGACCTCTCCCTTGAGATTGATGATGATCTCTCACTCCTATTTAGTAGGGTACTTCAGAGTAGAGAGGGTGGTAGCAGTCAGTTATGGTGTAGCTAGAGCCTAGCCTTTGTTTTCCTTCACTACCTAAGCCTAGGTATTGTTAGTAGTAGTAGGGGGTGTTACAGGTAGTACAGCAGGAGTGGTGAATTAGAGGGAAGAAGAGATTTTCTTTACTACTTTCACAGTTTTGGAAGTTTCTAACTATAGCTTCTTGATAGAATCAGAGAGGGTAAGGTTGACTTTAGTGGGGCCTAGTGTAGCCAAAGCTATAGCAGTAATATTGTAGGTAGTAATAGCCTCAAGTTCATCGAAGTGTACTTCGAGTAACTATTGGCAAGCATCAAGAGCCTCCTAAATCTTATTCACAGAGGTGACAAGGGAAAGTGTAACCATAGTGAAGAATTTAAGCTGTCAGGCAATGACATGTGTCTAGAGCACTGAGTATTATATGTTTACTTATAGCTATTCTTGTACAACTTTCTGAGCAAGGGGGGAAGAGATGAATAAGTGTATAAACCTTTTGAGATAAGTGGTTTTGCTTTCCTTAGGTGGTGTAGTATTCAGGGTAGGGGGGGTTGTATTTACTGTAAACATCACAGCAGCATGGTCATAATGTTTATTGATATGAGATAATACTAATAGCTAAGAACTAATAATGTATGGGGTATTTTGAAGGTGCGAAGAAGCCTGGAGGGAGATACTATGATAAACTGTAGTCATATACTTTCCTAATTGTTATATTCTACTTACATTTCCTATTTGTTATCATAATTCTTCAGAGTTCTATATTATGAATCAAAAATTATCACTTGGGTATGTATCATCACTCATGATATACTATCTGCCTTGTAGAGGTCATGAGAACAGTATTTATATTGAATGATATATGAGAAAGGGTTATATAGATAGAACAGGATTTGAACAGATTACTCTAGAAGGGAGGCAGTGCTATTTGCAGTTGGTATAAAAGAAGGGGGAATCTGCATACTCCTGTATTTGGGAAATATGATTATAGCATAGTCCTGTATTTCTCTTCTTTCTTCTTTATGCAGTATCTTAAGTATATACCATATGAATAAGAAGCATTATTCCTACAAACCTTCAGTACCTAGCATATATTTTGAACATCTCTATATGAATACCCTGTAGTACTCTATACAGTTATATATCCTCTTCTTTCCTGATTTACCCCAAACCTGCTACAGATTAAGGACTAGTTTATATCACTGAAGGAGTTATCTCTCATATATTTTGATACTTAAGTAGAACTCCTTTCTTACTTCTTATATTTATGGGCAATTTATGACATAGTGTTCAATTAATGTAGGCTTTCTATATATGCAGACATTGAATTCAGCTTAGAGCTAATATAGGTTTATGATATAAACCTTTCTGACATGGAACTGGTATGCTTATGATGGTAGTTATTTTTGTAGGGCTTTGTAATGGTCCTTTCACTATTTTCTATACTTGTCTTCCTAGGTTTTCCAAATTGCTACCTTTGCTTCTCACTTAATCCTAGTTCAGGTGATGTGATCTTTATCTTTAATTTATCTTTTCAGGTATTCTTTAGCTATTTGTAAAGGACAACTCCTTCAGCGATACAACTGAAGCTCAGTCTGTATCGGGGGTTTTGGGTAAATCAGGATAGAAGAAGATACACAACTCTTCAGAGGACTCGAGAGGTGCGCATTTGAGCGAGGCAATGATGTGCTGAAGGTTTGTGGGAATAATTCTTTATTCCGAAGGTGTATACTTAAGATACTGCGTGAAGAAGAAAGAGAAAGGAAATACAGGACCGCGAGATTTCCTTCTCTTTTATACCAATCGCCAAGAGCACTGCCTCCCTTCTAGAGCAGTCTCTGTAAAACCTG
>JABYPW010000813.1:0-20456 GCA_016880775.1 Phymatotrichopsis omnivora
AAAAAAAAAAAAAAAAAAAAAAAAAAAAAAAAAAAGCCCTTTCTCCTTTAAGAAATAAATTTGCTGCACACCGGAGAAATAATGGACCACATGCAAAACACAAGGGAAACGTCCGATGGCCCCCTCCGAATACTATGAAATAAATCCTTCCACCGCAATCCGAGCGTCCTTTCTTCTATGTTTGGTAAATGAAGGTGATTACAGTGCATATATATCTTACAAGTAACTCTTGGAATCCACCATAATCTGCCATACCGGAAAAAAAATGGCCTGGATCTTGGTGTCCAATACTCGCGGTGCAAGAAAGTGTTTCTGTGACGTGACTTGGCGCAACCCAGGTGGAATTCAAAATCCGTCACGCTTACTTTCTGTCTATTAGGCCTGTCGTGACGCCATGAGTAATTGTTTGGAGTATATCCATATTGTTTAATGTATATTTTCTCTACTCTACTGCTAGTTTCCTGTTTTAATTCTTGAATTTCCTGTTGTCTATTGTACAAAATATTGTATGGTGAGAATGCTACCCTGCTGCAAAAATCGCCAGCGAGAATATTAGAGGGTTTTAAACCTTGCAATTCTACTTGTTGATTTTGGAGCTAGAGGTAAGCCAGTAAGGAGTCATTGCAAAGGTAATACTAGGGTTGTAGCCTTCGATCTCTTGTTAGAGTCAGGACATCTGTCCAATGATGTTCAGGTCAATAGCTGTGCGAATACCATGGACAATGTACTTCCTACAGGTATGGTTGCAGTTGATGCCTTTGACTTCGCAGATTTCACCAATAGACTTAGTGATGACATTTTGGTAGGAAAGGATAGATGTTACAGTAATAGTCTTGATTGTGGTAAGAACAAGGGTAGTAGAATTGTTGTTTCAGCATTGCTAGATAGGTAAGAAGGAAGGAGCTTTGACCTGGTTAAGTGCTAAATTAACTTAGTTCTAGATTTTTATGTAAGGGGGTTAATTAAAAGTATAGGGTTCTTTGATATTGATGATAATTTTGTATTCACAGTATGTTAGGTACTATAGAATAGGAAGAGAGGTGGTTGGTAGGAGATCCTTTTAGCTAATAGGCTACTCTTCTTTATGGATATAACTTGAGGCTATGTTTAAGAGCCTTGGGATTGTTAAGGGCTAGGGAGGGAGGATAAGGAGGTGGTATACTACACCATTCCTAGAGGTCTTTAGTAGTCATTTTTTGTTGTTTTTGAATTTCCTTGAGAGATTTAAGGACTTCTAAGGTAGGGGAGAAGGGTTTATACTTTGTGGCTAATGTCTCTAGCAAAGGTAGCACTGGTTGTAAATCTATGGTAGTGTAATAGAACACTGTACCAGTGGTCTTCCTAGGTAGGCTGTATGAAGGGTTACCCTGACGGCGCTTAGTGATGTATCACTCCTTCTCTTAGTTAGGCCATTCAATTAAGTTCATACATAGTGCTACTCTACTAGAGAGTGTGACTGATGGGAATAGAGTACAGTCTTCCCAGGTAGTAGGGTATGTGCACAACTTAGTTCTAAGTCAACCAAAAGGTTATATCAGAATCTGTAAGTATCTTTTCCCTTGATTTAAGCCATAGAACTATGTGATGATTATTGTCACCACTGAGCTCTGACTAAGTGAGGTAAGGCTTTGATAATACATAATGCATAAGATTAGCTATACATAATCAATGATGAGGCTTATCCTATAAAGGACAACTCCTTCAGCGATACAAATAAGCTATAGTCTGTATTGGGGTTTGGAATAAATCAGGATAGAAGAAGGTACATAACTATATTAGAGGAGTAAGAGGTACTTATAGAGCAGGGCAGCAAGGTGCTGAAGGTTTGTAGGAATAGTGTTCTTATTCCTATAGTGTTTACTTAAGATACTGTGTAAAGAATAAAGAAATAGAAATACCGTACCATGTAGCTTTCTCCTCCTTTTATACCAACTGCAAAGAGTACTGCCTCCCTTCTAGAGTAGTCCTTTTCAAAACCTGTAATATCTACATAACCTTTTCCTATACATCATTCAATCTAAATACTATTCTTATAACCTCTATAAGGTGGACAGTTAAACATAGGTGATCATATATGACCAAGTAATAATTCATGATTTGTAATACAGAATTCCAAAGAACACTACTAATAGTAGGAAATAAAAAGGGAATATGATAATTAGGAAAGCACATGACCACGGTTCATTACATCACCTCAATCTCATTATGATATGCTAATCAGCTACATCATCAGAGGATATAACTTGAAGAATTCTCTCTAAAAAGTCATATACAATCTTGCTAATCTAAAAGTTGATTCCCAATCATATAGTTGATCTCCTTCTAGGGAATTGTGAAAAAAAATTTATCAGGAATCATGACAGAATGTTTCAATATAGTTATTTTCGTTTATAAATCCCTCAGTTGTTTCTTTGTCTGAAATGGGTATTTAAGAGGGAGTGGATAAGTGATGTATTTTATTTCCTCTTCTTCTCTCTAGCCTTCATCTCAAGTCTTGTACTATCTTTGATCCTTAACAATATACTTTGCTTCTTTTTACCTAAAAGATATTCATCTCTTTTCAACTCTTTGATAAAAGTGAAAGCACAAGCAGTTTTAACTTACTAGTTGAGATATCTAAGTTCACTCAGTAAGACCCTCTTATAAAGCTTCTTACATCTACACTTACATCTACATCTATCACAAGTCTTCCATCACACTATAATCTTAACAAGATAGCTTCTTTAGGTCTTGAAATGACTAACACAACCACTGTTCTTGCACTGTTCACAAGAAACAACCTTGCCAAACCTTCAAGGTCTTTTTAAGCTACATGCAATTCTGCTTCCTCTGCAGGGACCCATGAAATTACCCTAAGGCCTGAGGAGTTGGAATACGTAAACTACCATCATAACACTATCCTTGACGAATACAACTAAACCCTCAAGACCATTGTTGATGGAAGGGAATTCCTGGGAGTAATAGTTTTCAAGGTAGTAAAAGATGACTTTGATACAGTATTCCTAAAACAGAGGATTGATGTGGATACAATCCTCCATTCCACCATCAAACTCTATAGGAAGCTCAACTGAGAGCTCCTCTCTATGATAGTAGCCTTCCCCCCTACTATGACCACCTACCTGCTCCATGCCATAGAGCAGATTCAGAAAGAATGTAAATATTATACCATCCAGTAGGCTGAAGCCAATGTAACCTATAGCACCAAGGTGGACTTACTAGAAAGAGAGGTCTTTGACCTAAAGAATAGGTTGACTGAAGCCAATCTCTAAGTATTCAATACTAGAACAGATTCCTCCTATGTCAAAAAACTGGAGTTGGATCTGGTAACACAATAAGATCTGTCCTATAGTCGCTGAAATTTTTTCCCAGGAGAACGCAGGTAGAGGAATGGTTGAGGGATCAGCGGCTAGGTTCCGGTGGAGGGACACGGCTGCCCACTCCCCACCAGCCGATGCGAGCTCCGGGGCAGGGCTTTTTCCAGCTATTACAGCAGCAGAATCGTGGACCGTATTCATACATAGACGAAGAAGAGGACTATTTCCTCTTCTCTTTCACCGATCCACTCGCCGAAGATGACGACCTCGAAATCGAATCTACCCCAAAATCCTCTTTGCCAGTCCCCCCCACCCCCCGCAAAAATCTTCTCTGCCACCGTTACGCGAGTGCCTACCACCGCTCACACCAGAGCAATCCCGTGTGGTTGAACTAGTGAAAGCTGGCCATAATGTTTTCTTCACTGGACCTGCGGGAACTGGAAAGTCACTGATCGTCAAGCATATCAAAGCGTATTCCATGTGTAAGAGAGTGAGATTCGCCGTCACGGCGCCCACTGGAATCGCGGCGGTGTTGTTGGGTGGTCAAACGATACATTCGTGGAGTGGGATAGGAAAAGGCGATAAAAGGTTGGAGAAGTACTTGAAGCAGGCTCGATTCGGGTATGGTGGAATTGGAATCAAGTGCTCTAATTGGCTTAATACGAAGGCACTGATTATCGATGAAATTTCTATGGTATGCTCTTGCAATTTTCTTTCTGGTTATAGTTTTTGAGAGTGCACAGGTAACACTCTGCTACTTTATAGGTATCCCCGGACTTGTCCCGAAAGCTAGATAAAATCGGACAAGTCATTGGGCGCTCTAGAAAGCCGTTTGGTATGGGTAACTATCGATTTTTTTTTTTCTCAGCTTGCTTATTGGATCTTGATCATAGGATTATCTCTTCTTTTGCACAATTCTGCAATTTCGGCTAATATAAACCAAACGCGGGCTCCAGCTTATCGTCTGCGGAGACTTCTTCCAACTACCCCTGTGGATAATACCAGCAGCAAGACTTGGTATCGATGTGGTAAATACTAACCTTTCCAACAAATTAACCACCATCTATTCTAAACAAAGATTTCCAAAGGCAATCTTATCAACACCCTTGAAGAACGGATTTACTACGACCAAAACGATCCCCTGGTTTCCGACAAAATACCATAATTCTACCGTCATGTGATCCCTTCTGGCGTAGACTCTACACGCTGGACCCGCTGCGAAAAGGTGTATTCCATACGCGCAGACGATCCACCTCAAACTTGCAATTATGTTTGGAACGATACAGTCTCGTATGTATTCCAAAGCGAGCTTTGGCATACCTGCAACTTTCAGACGGTAGTGCTAAAGAAAGTTTTCCGGCAAACGGATCAAGAGTAGATTGATATTTTGGGGAAAATCAAGCTGGGAGAGATTGATGATGATATAATGCGATATTTGATGGACTTGAAAAGACCCTTAAGGCAGCTAGCGAATGGGATCAAATTGTATACTCATCGATGGAAGGTCGATAATGAGAATGAGGGAGAGTTTCGGAAGTTGAAGGGACAGGAATATCGGTTTACGTCGATTGATGCTGGGTATGTGAGTGACCAACGATCCACAACTCGGAACTTTAACAAGGCAGATTTGTCAAATCAACGTTTGTTCCCTTTTTCCCAACACTTTCTTGAAATCCATGGCGGAAAGAGATTTGACAGAAACAGCCTTTTTTTTCCAATCTTCAAGCCCAAGGTAATATCCTCTTGAAGAGTAACGCACAGGTAATGCTCCTTTACAACGTCTCCTATGTAACATGTCTTTACGCAGATGTCATTATAGTTATACCATTGACATGTTTTCTCATATCCTGTATCT
This sequence comes from Phymatotrichopsis omnivora, assembly GCA_016880775.1. Classification (NCBI taxonomy): domain Eukaryota; kingdom Fungi; phylum Ascomycota; class Pezizomycetes; order Pezizales; family Rhizinaceae; genus Phymatotrichopsis; species Phymatotrichopsis omnivora. Next base: position 5,170 of record JABYPW010000813.1, read on the forward strand.
CTTGGTAGTGCGGTAACCAGCGGCATTTGGCGCCATTTCCGCTGGTACATCCCCGCTGACCTAATTTCACGTCATCCATTGTAATATAGCCTTGGATGGCATACATGAATTTTTCTCTGCATCGATCTTGCGGTTATCTACTTTATTGCTCCGCAATTCAATATATTCAGCTTCTCTGCGCATCTCATAATCCGAACATTTCTCTTATGCCAGGTTAGACATCCATCGAGCATTGGCGATTGTAGGGCATAGGGTCAGGGAGAAGGAGTTGCAATGGGGTATGATGGATATATGATGCGGGCACTCAAGAACCGACATGGGCGGCCATTGGCATTAAGCAAAACACTAAACCTAATTAAGTGATTGCAGGGGTAAAGGTTACACACCGAATTTAGTTTTTTTTTCCCCCTCGAATCCTGAGAATAAGCCATCCGGAAAATCCCAAAACTAGCCTTAAATTTAGAAGGATGATTTTTTGGTGGGAAATGCTGATCACAATCCCTGCAAGAAACATTCTTGGCATGTTCTATGCGTGCTTGGCAAAAATTCGTATGGCAACTTGGCATTTCCGGTGAGCACTTTTGGAGGACATTGGAGGCGCTTACCATACAAAATGGTCCAACTTTGAACGCTTATAACTCACCAACGACTTGACTTTTTTAAATTTTGAAAATGTAACTTTGTAGAGCAGATCAAATGGAACAATTCTACATTAAAAAAAGCTGGATCGCATGTCTTTTTGCTGAGTAATAAATACTTCTGTGCAGGAGTGTAATCAACCAAAATAGTGTAGGTTCTTGAGTGCCCGCACCATATTAATTTGTTCCGGGGAATGTGGTTGGTGAGGTGGATAGTCCGTTTCGCATCTCGTTACGAAGGGCTTGGAAGGCATTGTGGGGACATGTACCTGGCATTGGGACGGCACGGAGATAGCATTGTGGGTCGGAAGAGGTTGAGGCGGCATGTAGTGGGATTCTGGGAATGTTGTCGGGAGAGGGTAGTGATGCGGGATTTATGTATTGAAGCCGGCAAGAAACGAAGGAAAATAACGCGTGAAACAATAAACATAGGGTTTAGGGTTACGATACAATTTAAGCGGAGTTCTAAAGTTTCTGATTAAAAACATGTTTTCAACACTACATAAATCCAACATTCAATATCTAACACGCTCTCACATTTTCTCCGAATAGTTTTTGAGTGGGTTAGGGTTATAGACCCGCAGATAATCGTCTTGATTGTATTTGGAGTTTTACATGATGGCAATGGTAAACCAACCTTTTGGGGGGACGTTTCTTCACAAGTCACTGATCTACGCAGTTTTTTGTACGCCATAAAAAATTTAAACCTAGCATATGTTACGATTATAATGTCAGTGTAACTTAGGGAATCAATACTATTTCTGGCGTTTCTCGCACCCCCGCAAAAGTTCCTTGCATCACTACAACCCTTTAGGCTTTTCCCCATACCTATTTGAGTATGTACATGTACATATGTACCCCCACTTGCTCTTTTGGATTTACATAACCATTTTTCCGACGGATGGTCGTGGAGGGTTCCGGGGAAGACGTCACACGCAATAAATCCCTTTCCCTTCCCTGTCTTCCTTCCCTGTCTTCCATCGCCCCGTATTGCAGTCCCAATCCTATCCGGGCTCGCGTCCTCAACTACCATGCTCACCCATCGCCAGCATGCGTTCGGGCTCGGAAACACTTTCCATCGGATACTTTCGTACAGCATCTTACCGACCAGCTCTACACCAACCTCGGAAGCGACACTTCGATTTTTCCACCCTAAGCACTATGTCGCGCTGCCGAGGGCCGCGCTGCACTCTTCTGCTCCGTTGGCACCGTTGTCAGCGGAGCAGCGTCGTGCTTTCGACCTCGCCTTGAGGGGACATAACGTTTTCATTACGGGCCCGGAAGGAACGGGAAAGTCACACATTGCCAGACACATCAAGGCTTTTCTAGATCGAATGGAAATATCGTGTGCGATCACAGCGCCCACAGGAATTGCCGCGGTGTTGCTGGGTGGTCGCACCGTAACCTCGTGGGGCGGAGTTAGAGAAGAGAAGCAGAACGTGGAAAATCTCTTTGAGTCTTGCAAGAGGTCACCCAACTGGAAACAGACGAGAGTTTTGATTATCGATGAAGTCTCGCTGGTGAGTACACCGATATGATTACTGTGCTATGAGCCAGGAAATAGGTTTAGTTCAGCATAAATTTTTTGCGTCATGCTATGTGTCTCAGGATATCTGCTTACTGGTAGACGCTTTCCACTAGCTTCATCCCGACCTTATGCAAAAATTGGATTGGATGGGGAAGAAATTTCGAAGCAGCTACAGGCCACTCGGTAAGATTCTTTCACCCTTTACAAATCAAATTAATCGTGAAATCGTTTGCTCGCTCGATTATTTCTCGGTAATTTCATTTACTATGGATGATGAGCCTTTTTTTTATCATTATTATTATTATTATTATTATTATTATTTTTAATTCCTTTACTGGCTCTTCCCCCAAGCACAATCATTACAACTGAGTGTATTGATATACTACCAAGGATATATTCTGATATTGGTGATACACCAGGCGGTATTCAGCTTATAGTATGCGGAGACTTTTATCAGCTTCCACCCGAAGCCAACCCACGACGATCCTGTAATAAGTGCGGTAAGTAGCCTGTTCCTCGCCGTTTCGTTTAACATTTGCTCATAAAGACTTTAAGGCCTTCCTGTCCCTCTCCCTCTTGAACGGAAATATCAATCACCAACGGAAATGCACGTACAAGAAAATATCCCTGAAAGTTTCCTTCGTGATTTACCGCCCGGAGTCAACCCACACCGATGGATAACATGCGAGGAAGAGATTTGGAAACCTGGAGAAAATATGCCAACATCAATTTGTAACCATGTTTGGAACGATACAATAAAATATGCCTTCCAAACAGTTACCTGGCAGGAATGCAATTTCAAAACTGTTTACCTAAAAACGGTTTATCGTCAATCTGATCCAGAATGGATTGATATACTTAACAAAGTGAGGACTGCAGAGTTGACGTCCAAGGAGTTAAATTATTTGGAGAGTTTATCGAGGCCATTGGAAGAACTGATCGGCGGTATTAAACCGACAAAGATATGCGGTCTTCGTTCAGAAACCGAAAGCGATAACGCAACGGAATTCAAAGCGTTGCAGACCGAGGAATATGTATTTAAGTCAATCAACCAGTTGCGGACAGTGGATAAGGATGGGAACATAGTACAGGTGGAGTATGGCGACCACGAAAAGGACATTCACACGAGTAAGACACGTTTTTTTTTTTTTTTTTTTTTTTTTTTTTTTTTTTTTTTTTTTTTTTTTGAAATCTTCTCTAAAACTCTTTACTTTGAAAACGCGTTCAGCTTGACTAGTAAGATAATTAACATTTCTCTTTTCAGATTTCTTTAGATTTTTGCCTGTCTCCGAGCAGTGCCGCCTTAAAAAGGGTGCGCAAGTGATGTTGCTCACAAACCTTTCCTTGGAGCTACAGCTTGTGAATGGCTCCCGTGGTGTGGTTTCTGATATCCGGCATTTCACTCTCGCACAATACATCGAATTTTATGAGCAGTACATTTCACAAACCCCTTCCGTTCGATACAAACTGAATGGTCGCTTTCTTACCGAGTTTTTCCACGCTTGCAAGGATTGCAAAAGTATGATTGCAGTTCCATTTGTCACATTTGCACCAATCAAGCCCGATAAATCACCGCCGAAGGCTATCATGCACCCAATTTTTCCCGAGATATTTGACCTTCACATTCCTCATCGTTTTCCGGATAAAAGCATCGGAGAGACCGAATTATTCAGGATCCAGTTACCATTGACACTCGCTTGGTCCATCACGGTGTATAAAAGCCAGGGGATGACTTTGGATTATGCTATCGTAGATATTCGAAATCCATTTACTGTAGGCCAGGGCTATGTGGCATTGAGTAGATGCAGAGAACCCCGAGGACTACAAATTTTAAAGAAAACCAAGAGCTTGGAAACCTCCTTCATAGCACACGAGGCGGTGAAGGAATTTTATGACAAGTTAGACATTGGCGAGAAAAAGCAAAAAGGTACGGCCTCCATTCCCCAATACTTCCTGCAAAAGTGGCACCCCTAGTCCCCTCAACGCAATTCGGTAACATTCTTTAAAGTTTCTGGATAGATATCCGCGCGATAAGCTCTTTTTATTCATAAGCAAGTGTGAGGGTTACTTGCTCAAACCTTGATCATTGGGCACTCTGGAACATCTCGTTACATAAAGTTCTCTCCCCTCCCATTTTTTCATGAAATATATACGATGACCAATTTCTGCGTGTTCTTTTTTCTTTCTTTTTCTTTCGCAAATTTATGGTTGCTGGATTTTTTCCTGTTCGTGTTCGAATGTTGCTGCATACGTAAGTCAGAGGAAGATGCTTATGCCGGCTTGAGTAATGTATTTGTTTGATCATTGTTGATACAAGAAATAAAATGGCAGACGTAGAGTTTGGAAGGAATCATCCGTGCACTCGGATATGGAGATGGGTTTGATGGCCGTATCTGCTTCATGCGGAATCACTCGGTTCACCGTATACGTAATGCAAAAAGATCGTTTCCTTTCTTGTCCGTTATCGAAACAGCACATGATCCCTTTTATTTCAAGCGGTGTGTGTTTAGGTAGATGAATTTCACTTAACACTACTGAAAACTTTGCGCTAGATTGTCAATAACGCAAAGTACTTTAGGTATAATTTGTAAATGGTCATTTCCTCACTTCGGAGGAGAGTTCAAAAGGGAGATTAATATTTGTCAAACTTACTAATAAAAGGGTAAAGGAGGAAGAGATGATAGAGTCTTTGTTGTTGGATCATTGTATCCCTCGACCATTGTTTTATAATTTTTTTTATTTGTTTATTTACTAAACCGAACCCATTAGGGAACCTCCCCAAGATATGGTTTTGCCATCGTTGCTATGAGCGGAAATTTTTTCTTTCGGTTAGCCGGAACGCTCAGATATGGTATTTCTGCTTCATCGCTTGCTTTTTTATTTCGCATGGATTTAGACACCACTTGTTATTCTGAGCCTCTTGTTGTCGCTGATATATTTTTTTGCCACCGTAATTCCTTACAAAAACACTTATCACCCGAATCTTTTAGAATAAGCTAAATACGGATGGATTTTCATGGCCCCCACCCAAAAAAAGACACCATTCCCCTCTAACAAAAAAATTTGCTGCATACTGGAGAAATAATAGAACAGATGAAAAATAGAAGGGAAATTCTCGATGACCCCCTCCGAATACTATGAAATAACCCATCCACCGCAATCCGAGTGTCTTTTCTTCTATGCCTGTTAAATGCAGGTGATTATGGTGCATATATTTTCACCCGTAACTCCCGGAATTCCTCATAGCCTGCTATACCGGAGAAAACTGGCCCGGTTCCAGGTATCCCATAGTATAGTGTGAGGGGCGAATGTATGTACACACAAATTCTTAGCATTGACGGCTCGGGGGCAGAAGCTTTACCCGGTCATCCCCACTATCGATAGTGTCAACAACAGCGCGAGAGACCTGTATAAGCGAATTTTTCAATGTTAATTAATTGTCAACATTACCAATGTCAACGCCAACAGGACATCACCGTACTATTTTTAGTGTATGGGCGATGTGCAATTGCAATAGACAAGGCATAAACCCGTGACACAAGAGGATATCATTTATCCAAGCTACAAATCGCGCGGAGGTAATACTAATGCAGTAATTCTTCTGTAAATTCGACCCTTCTGCATGTCCCAATCCCTCTAGCACTTGTAGCGCTTTTCGAATAACTTGAATAGGTGTAAAGCACGAGTAGAGTACTTGCGGTGCTAGAAAGTCTTTCTATCACGTGACTTAGCACAACTTAGGTGGAATTCTATTAAGCCCGTCGTGACGCCATGAATAACTGTTTTGGATATAGGGTACCCTGACCCGTATCTTTCAATATATTTTTTCTACTCCATTGCTAGTTTCTGTTTTTTAAATTTCCCGATTTCTCGTTGTCTGTTGTGCGAAAAAACAAACGTGACTACAACCTGCGCTACGTCACGTAATGGAAACACTTTCCCGCACCGCGAGTACTATTACAGTACATGCATACTTAGACCATTGCAATTTGCCCTACACATCATTTATCCCAGAAGCAGCATCGCTTGTCCCCCCGGAACTCTCATCGTAACTGAAGGTTGCTCCACACCCTTACTCGCTACCAATTACTATAATATCTGGATCCACCTCGTTAATCTGACGTCGCAGAAAGTATCACATCTTGATTCTGGCGCCAGCACAACTGAGCAACGAGTGGGTTGGCGATGCACTCTGAGGCGGTACTGCAAGACGTTCATACTTCATAGGGGCCATACATATTATCTCGCTCGACATCTGGATGGCCTTCCTGGCGTGGAGCTGGGTGGTGTCGATGCGACGACGATGTGTATTATCTGCTATCCTGGTACACGTCTGGAGAAATGAAGTTTTCTTTTCCTCCTTTATTCTTTTCCTTTTCGGCTTGACAACCATGGCAAGTGATTTGTATCAAAACATCATTGACGGCACCGGTGAATAACCTACTGAATTTTGGTGTGGGCAAAATGGTTATATACATTCAAGACAAGCGGAAATTTCAATAAATATCTCAATTCTAAGCGAGACACTGCGAGAAATGGTAGGGTTTAAGGATGTAGATTTCATGGGAGATGAATTCTGGGAAAGAGAAATTATACGTGTATGGAGAAATCAAAAAAGGCTTGTATAACACAAAGTTAAAATTTTTCCGATGGAGCAGGGGATAGTCAACAGCGCTGTATCTTTGTCACACTGAAATTTAGTAGGTTATTCAACAGCGCCATTGGCGGCGCCTTCAACGAAGTTTTGACACAATTGGTGCACCATACGATACCAGATCTATGGTGCAGCTACAGATGTCAGACCTGCAACGAAACTATCTAGCAATGCGAAACATAGCGAAGTACTTCAAACTCTTCTAACTAAATCCTCTGCAAATCACTCCTCCTGACTAGAACAAAATCCTATATCATTTCCGCAAGCCTATGGTGCAGGAGGGCAGGCGAGCGATGGTTGGTGATACACATACATGTACTAGGTGTTAAGGGTAAGTGATCCCAATAGATTTGATTGGCCACCTATATTGATACACGGTCATTGGTAGCTTTTTGGTAAGTTACATCAGCTAGTCAATTTTAGGATATCGCGAAGGTATATTTTGTATTATGTACATATTTTGTAACTCTCACCCATCATCTACCACTACGAAATAAAAAGGAACTCGTATTGACTATTTTCTTGCAAAAATAGTATCTCAGCATATTGGAATGAGGTTGCAATCACTTTTTGTGCATACCCGCAGTATATACATACATAAATTTCACAACAAACACCATGAAATTTTTTTTTTTCTCTATTTTTTCTCTCTTGATATTGTTAGCTTACTCACTAATATTGCAATATTATATAGGGTGGTAGAATGCATGAAAAAAATATAAGAGGTAAGGGGAATTACAAAATTTAAGTTAAGACAGGAGAAGCCATCGATAAGTCGATAGTAGTAGCTGCCTCTGTCCTAGACTAGGTACCTGTGAAATCTAATTAAGATTTATATTATAGGATTACGATATAGATAACTAACTTTGTATAGTAGAATCTAGGTATTAGAAGGAGTAAGGCCTATGCCAAGCTATAAGCTATTCAAAACGGTTTAAGCATATCTGCCCACATTTATCAAGGTCCTCTAGTAAGTTTACCTCTAGGCTAGAGTTACTAGACTCATCAGCTACTAAAAAATTAATTAACTGTTTTCGATTGAGGGTAGAGGTAACTAACCTTCTATAGATACAATAGAGTTCTTATAGAGCATAGCAAGGGATAGCTGTGGATTTTTATATAGTAGCTATGGATTTTTGGGGGCCTGTCTTATATAGACTAGCTATAGGAGAGCTAGCTGTATTATAGCTAGTTGTATAAGGGGTGGCTATATTAGGGCTAGCTATTTAAAGGTACATAGCATTGATCATTCTGACCACTTACTAACTATAACTAGAAATAACATTAGGGTGAGAACTAAAAATAGGAAAAAATTAGGGAATTTAGCTACTATTAGTACCAGTTCCAATATGATGGAGTATAAAGGATATCATGATTATGTTCTTTAAAGAGTAAGCAATTATAGGTGTATCAAGGAGAGGGGTTTTTTTTTTTTTTTTTTTTTTTTTTGTTTGATATGTCAGCATTGAATGTATGTTTTAATTAGAGATCTGTACTTAATACTATTGTTAGATTTATACAATATAAATCCACATCACAAATATAATCAAACCTCTTGACAAAAAATATTTTTCACAAATTTAATCATAATTTACCATTATGAAGCAAAAAGGAACCTGTTCTAACCACTATGGAGAAAATACACACTGCAAAGAAACAACTCACAATGACTAAATATGGATTATTTCATTACAAGATAATGTGAATATGATATGGAAGGAGATTGAAAATCAGATAAAAATCCATTTTTGTACATGTCAGTATATCTATACCTGAGTAAAAGAAACCAGAACCCTATCCAACATAAAACATTCTAGATGTCCAATGGCCTTTAGTAAGGAAGAGAATGAAAGGTTAGTTCTTTTTATTACAAGGGATAAAAAAACATGGCAGATAATGTAGGAAGATATAATTAATGAGATGGGATATAATTGCTATGTACATATAATCTAAGATGTGATAGGATCTATAGGATATCATAAAAGGGTACCCTGAAAGAAGTGAGTCAATATACTTTCTTAATATTCACCAGCTAAAATAATATTAGATTTGAAGTAGGAGAAGTGAATAAAATCAAGTGTGTACAATGGTGTAATAAATGGCTACACTGGACTTATGATGAATGGTTATGCACAGTATAGATATACAAGTTAACATTCACAACTTCAGCATTTGGCCACTGACTATAGGTTATTTCCTGTTCCAATGAAGAGTTTCATGCACACTACATAGACAAAAAATATTAGTCTGGGAAAAAAAGAATAATAATATAGGGTGCATTCTGTAGAATGCTAAAGTCAGAGTTATCTATTATCCTCACAGGGATAAAGGTTGACTATGAAACCTACATGCAAAATATCTGCAATCTACTACTTATCTTATTTTAGAATTGCAGTTGCAAGCAGTATAGGTGGATATAAGTGGTCGAGGATAGGGAACCCTCTCACTAAAAATAGGCTATTAAGTGCAGGTAGAGAAACAACATTGAGATTCCTATATAGCTAGCCCAATCCCTATACCTAAACCTTATTAAGGCATTGTAAGGGGTTATAGAGACAGAATTATGTGACATATTTAGAAGAATATCTAATTTAGAAACATTGCAGATTATTTTGAGAAATGTGTAGAACTAGATCTCTCCATACTAGCTTGACAGTTTGATAAGAAGCATGCTACAGAGATTAGAAGAGGTGATTGCTGCTGGAGGGAATGCAACAATATATTAATATTTTTCTTTTTTTTTTTATTTTTTCTCTTATTTTTTTTCTATTGTTTTTTTTCTGTTGTTTTTTTCTATTGTTTTTTTCTATTGTTTTTTTCTATTGTTTTTTTCTATTGTTTTTTTCTATTATTTTTTTCTGTTGCTTTTTCATCTATGTCCCTTAAGAAAAAAAGGTATTAGTCAACTTCCAGTACATAAGGTATGAGAGTTTTGCAATGACTTATATCTATATTGTTTTTCAGTTTTGTTTCTTTTAATTTGCTTTATTTTTTGTTCTTTAAAAAAAAGGTATTATAATTTCCAGTACATGTACTTAAGGTACAAGAGTCTTGGAATGACTTTTTTCCTCCATTCAAATCTTGCATTGAAAAAAAACCCAATTATCTCCCTGAACATCACACACATATTATATCAGCATATCAGAATCGAGTTATAATCACTTTTTTCCCATGCCTAATACTAGTATATATATGTACATGTAAGTCTCTGCTAGCTTATATAAGTGAGGGTTGGCTACTACTAATGCTCTCCTTTACCATAATCTATACCACAAACTATGATATCTTTAAATATAAGTATCATTTTAAGTTCTATCTAAATAATTGTTTTTCATTATTGTTAACATATGTATCTCAGTATTTAGTAGTAATTTAAAGATTCATTTAAATGTAAATTTTTTTGTAAAATACTAAGCAATTATATATCACTTGTTAGACCTGCTGCTACTTCTAGGAAAATCAGGAAAAAAAGTATATGTTATAGACTTATATATAATTTTAGTGTAGCAAATAGAGGTATATACCTGATGCTCCTACAATGTGTGACTATGTCCTTACTCCCCATCAAGTATAAACACCTTATCCATATTACAAGGGATCAAAATAGGAAGATAATTGCACATATAATATTAGTACTAAGGCTAAAAATCCTGGTAGTTAGCATCACTTTTTGTCCTCTAAAAATTTGTACTCAGACTTGAGTTTTTTACTATAGGATAGTAGGAAACTATAAATTAGTGAATATAAAGGAGAGTGAACTTATAAAAGCAATTAATTTCTATTAGAAATTAATTGCTGACTAATTATTAAAAATTAAAGTCTTCTTATATATGTAGCATTGAACATAGCAGCTAAGAATCACTATAGCTCATTGTAGAATATAGAGGATGTAAACTACATAAGTGATAATAAATGAATAAAAAATAAAAATATTTCAGTCCCAAAACTAGATTATTATATATAAAGTATGAAATTTAGGTTGTTCCATAGTTATAAGATTAATATAGAATGAGTAGTTTGCATAACATATAATACTTAAATACTAATATCTTACAAGAGAATTTATATTCAAATAAATAGGTAAATTACTACTAAAAAATTAGAAACATATGTTAAAAATTATGGAAAATAATTATTTAGTTATAACTTGAAATTATATATATATTTATAGATATTATAATAGTTTATAGTGTAGTTCATAGTAAGGAAGAGAATTAGGAGTAAATGAGTCTTATTTGGCATTATTGTAAATTATATAACTATGACTTTTCTAAACATAAAACTAGGTCAGTAAATATCTAGACAATCTTGAAATTGTAAGTACTATAGTTTGATATTTCCTCTAAAACTTTAATTTTTATAGATAGGGCCTTAGCAAGAGGGAATAGAAATACTAAGAAAAGAATAATAAGGAAAATAAAAAAGAAACAAGAGTAAAACAATAAATAAAAATATTACAAAAACAAATAATAGCTTAAACATACATATGCAATCTTATACCTATAATAGTAATTGCTATAACAATGTATATATGGGGGGGGACAATGCATTTTATTTTATCTTTATGACCCTATAGGAGTCATCTAAAAGAACCTCCATATGTAGCTATATAAAGCTATGATAAAGGTAAAAAGAGAGCTGACCTAGCATCGGTAGTATAGTCCATGGTAAAGATAAATACAGGTTTATTCCTGAATCCTCCTCACTCACATGCAATAAACTAATGAAGAGATAGGGTAGAGAGTAAAGAATAGTAGGGAAAAGTAAACTCCAAAAATCAAAATGTGACCGGTAGAAAACCTATCAACCTAGCATATATAAATAGCAGAAAGACTTTAACTGAGAAAAAAAAATAGAAGCCCAGGGAACCCCTTTCCTATCTCTAGTAAGGTAAACCTTACAATAACTAGAAGGGATCAGGGTAGGAGCAAAAAACACTAACTAAAGAAAAAGGAAAGAGAAAAGACAAAGGAGGAAACATAATCAAATCTCACTAAACTCTTACACTAAGGGAACAACAAAAGTAAAGAAAGAGATAAAAATACTGAAGGGCCATAAGTCTCTATTCCCTCTTCTATTACACCATAGAGGTTCTTTACTCACTTATTATTATTGGCCAAAGCTTATAAATAAATATGGCAGAGGGGATCATTAGTAGGGTAGATGGTATTGCAATTAGCATACTTAAGTCCTATATGATTGCATTGTTATCTACAGCATTTACACTCTGTATTGCCACAGTAGTGTTTGAAGATAGCATGGGGTCTAGTACAAAGACAGCAGTTGGGGGAGAAGGTGCATTTCAGTTGGTGATGACTGAAGCAATAATAGTGAAAGCATTGGGTTGCCTTCAAGAAGCCAATGTAGAGATCAGTCTGACAATTTTTGTTGAGGATGGTTAGGCCTTGGGAGATGTAGTAATGGTTGTTATTCACTACTATAGTAATAACAATGGAAGATGCAGGTTTACTAATGAGCTTGTCCTTTAAAGCGAGCTAGCATAGGGTTTGAGTAAGGATAACACTATAGTTAAATGTCTCGATCTCCCTTTAGATAAGCAACATGTGTTAAAACTTGGAGGTGTTAAGAACAGGGACTAGAACTTTGTATATGATGTACTTCTTATGTAAGAAGTTCCAGCAAAGTTCAGTGGTAGTGGGGAAGAACATGCAGATAGCTATGTCAATGGTCAGCTTGTACACTAGTACTTGCTAGGTGGTGGTGTTCTCTATGACAGAGAGGAAGACATTACTGGCTGTAGCTTTATAGATAGAGCAAATATAGTAGGAAGATAGAGATATCTTATGTACTAAGGTAGAGTTAACAGCATCCTGAATAGCGATGGGGTTGAACATGGGGACTTCTCTATTGAGCTTGATGATAATCTCCCTTTCCTGTTTGGTAGGATATTTCAGGGTAGGGGTTATGGTAGCAGTAGGTTACAGAATAGCTAGAGGCTTACCTTTACTTTTCTTCACTACCTAGGCCTAGGTATTATTAGTAGTAGCAGGGGGTACCACAAGAGGCATAGCAGGAGTGGGAGAGGAGAGGGATAGAGAAATCTTCTTCACTACTTTCATAGTTTTAGATGTTTCTGACTATAGTTTCTTGATAGAATTAGATAGTGTAATGTAGATTTCAGTGGGGTCTACCTTAGCTAAGGATATAGCAGTGCCATTTCAAGTAGTAATAGCCTTAAGTTTATCAAAGCAAGCTTCAAGCAACTGTTAGCTAGTAGCAAGAGTGAAATACCAAGGGACCCTAAGTCTCTATTCCCTCTTCTATCACACTATATAGATTCTCCACTCACTTGTTATTATTAGGTAAAGCTTTTAAGTATATAGGGTAGAGTAGGTCATTGGCAGGGTAAGTAGTATCATAGTTAGCAAACTTAAGTACCATATAGTTATAATGTCATCTACCTTCTCATCTCTAGTATTTACACTCTGTGTTGCTATAGTAGTATTTAAAGAGAGCATAGAGTCTAGTGTAGAGGTGGCAGCAGGGGGAGAAGGTACACTTTAGTGGGTAATAACTGAAGTGATAACAGTGGGAGTACTAAGTAGCCTTCAAGAATACAAATTATAGATGAGTGTAATTGTTCTTATTAACAATTGTCAAGCCTTGGGAAAAATGATAATGGTTATTATTCACCATAACTATGATTGGTATAGATAAATATACTGACTAGTCTACCCTGGTACTAAGACATCCGCAGAACTTGTTCCAAGTCAGCTAGAAGGTATATAAGAACCTATGATTAACTGTTGAGCCATAGAACTGTATGATGAGTGTTGTTGCCACTGACCTCTGACTAAGGGAGGTGAGGTATTGACAACACAACATACATGAGATTAGATATACATGATTGATGACAAGGCTTATCACCTTAATCTCATCATTATAGGCTGATTGGTCGTATCATTGGAGGATAGGACTAGAAGAATTGTCCTCTAAAAGTCCAAAATGATTATGCAAAATCTCTCTCCAATTCTCTGATCACATAACTAATCTCCTTCTAGGGAATTGTAGGAAAATATGGGAATCGCAATTAAATCTTTTGATGGGTTTTGTTTCCTTTATGAAGTTTCTCTGTAGTTACTCAGTCAGAAATGGGTATTTAAGAGGGAGCAGATAAGTGATGTGTTTTATTTCTTCTTCTCTCTCTAGCTATTATCTTAAGTCTTGTACTATCTTTGAACCTTAAGAATATATTTTGCTTCTCTTCAATAAATTCTCTATCTTCTCTTGACTCCTCAATAAAGGTAGAAAACACAAGTGGTTATAACTTGCTAGTTGAGATATCTAAATTCACTCAGTGAGACCCTCTTACAAAGCTTCTTGTATCTATACCTACATCTACATCCTCAATGAGTCTCCTATCACAATAACAATTATGGAGGCAGGTTTACTGATAAGCTTATCCTTCAAAATAAGCCAGTAGAGAGGTTAGGTAAGGATAACAATATGGTTGTATATCTCGATTTCCTTGCAGATCAGTAACATGTGTTTGAACTTAGAGGTGTTGAGGATGGGGGTTGGTACATTGTATATAACATACTTCTCATAGATGAAGTTCTAGTATAAGCTAGTAGTAGTAGGGAAAAACTTGTGAATAGCTTCCTTAATGGTATGCTTATATATAAGTACTTGCTAGGTAGTAGAGTTCTCTATGATAGAGAGGAAAATACTAATAGCTCTACCCTTTCAGATAGAGTAGATGTGGCAGTTAGATGGTGCCTTCTTCTCTACTAGGGCAGAGTTAATAGTATCGTAGATGGCAATAGGGTTAAACTTAGGGACTTCTCTATTAAGGTTAACAATGATCTCTCACTCATATTTGGTTTAGTATTTCAGGGTGGGAGGGATAGTCGTAGTCAGTTATAGTATAACTTATGCCTTACCTTTACTTTTCTTTACTACCTGAGTGTAGGTGGAGTCAGTAGTAGGGCAAATGACAGGTGGCATAGTAGAAGCAGGGGAGGACAGGGAGGAAGAAATTTTCTTCACTACCTTAGCAGTTTTGGACATTTCTAACTATAGCTTTTTGATAGAATTAGAAAGAATAAGATCAATTTTAGTTAGGCCTACCTTGGCTAAGGCTATACTAGTGGAGTTATAGGTAGTAATAGCCTTGAGTTCATTGAAGCAGGCTTTGAGTAACTGTTAGTTAGTGGCGAGGGTGGTAACTACCTTCTGAATCTTGTTCACAGAGATGAGAAGGTATGGTAGAGTTATGGTAAAGAATTCTAGTTGTTTAGCAGTGGTATATGTCATCACAGATAGCCAGTTATTCTGTATTTCTCATTCTTTATCCATGGCTTTACTGAGGGGGGAATTTATGTACAACACTACAAGATTTTTGAGCAAGGCAGCTTTATTCCTTGCCTTATATATAATAGGATCAGGCAGGGGGGGAGGGGGGGTTGTATTTACTGTAAGTAACATAGTAGTATTATCATAATAC
>JABYPW010000814.1:0-20446 GCA_016880775.1 Phymatotrichopsis omnivora
GCTATATAGAAACATAAAATAAATTACTTACCCCTAGCCCCCCCCCTTCCCCCCTCCCCTATCCTACTTATTATAGAATGGTTCTAGCTTGTAATATTACTATTTATTTTTATGCAAGTCTAGTATAAGACTAATGGTGTATACTGTGTTCTTATAAGGTATTTTATATATAACTATTATTAGTAGTGATAAGGCTTAGGTAAACTTAATAATACAAGTGTAGAGCTATTGAGGGAAGAATTAAGCAACAATTTCTAAGGTAAATAGAGATTATTTATCTACATGTAACTGTAGGAAAATAATAGAAGGTGATATACTACTTGCTCACTATTCTATATGCTCTATACCAAACTTCATCCAAGCTCTAAACTGTGTTATTGTAGTGTTCCCTTGTGGTCTTTTTCTTGACACATTATTTTATAATACCTAGGAAATAATAAAGTATATGCTTTAGGAATATAGGATGTAGGATATATATACTAAGTAGCCTAGGGATAAGAGAGTATGATGATGATGATTATTCCATTCAATTTTTCTAGTTACTTTACAAAGATAGTAGGCTTATCTACATAAAGTTCTAGTATTACAGAACACTAGTTTTATAATCACCTTAAGCACTGGGTCATGCATAGAATATAGTTCTAGTTCAATGTATACATTATATCTGCAAACTATGAGTATTACACTGACTTCTTCCTGTACTACATATTGGCTAGTTGTCTGATAGCTCTGCTACAGTCCTACTACATAATAAGTGTGGTTGCCACTGAGTAATGTTTACACATGGTCAGGAATTGACAGTATAGTATACATAGGATAACTTTATCTATAATCAGTGACTAGACTAGTCACCCAGATATTATCATAATGTACCTATCAGCAGTATTGTTAGAGGACTTACACCAAGGAGGTAATCCTCTAAATGCTGATGATGATCATGTATAAACAAGGAACTAAGTTCCAGGTATTATGCACTTGAATGTGCCAATTGCAGTTCCACCCACCCTGCCTCCAATCCTCTCTATCATGTATATTTGAAAGATTTAGTTGACAATAACAGATAGGAAAACCTGTAAGCTGGGATTCTAATGATTAATAGATACAAGTCTCGAGGTTGCCTTCGGCTCGCTTCTCCTTCAGCTCATTTTTCATGCATTGGACAGAGGTAACAAAAGATAAAAAAATATTAACCTTAATTAATTCAGCAGCAATTCTTTACATACAATGTTCCTCGTAATAGACTCTCCATTCCTCATTAATACCATACCATGACTGCGATGCTTGATGCGAGAGAGCGCCGTGTACAGTTATCCAAGCGTAAATACTGGTCGCGGAAGATCTACCCCAACATGATCCAACGTAAGGCCTTGTGCACTGTGGAATGTCGCTGTATAACCCAGACGAAGCGGAAACTGCTTTCTCCGGACGTCCAACGCTCCCTGCGCATCTGATAATAGAAATTAATGTGGGGCAGAAAAAAATCATTATAGCCATCTTCTCTTCGTGCACTGATCAGCCTAACCTTAACCAAACATCTGCCTATTTCTAACATCACGATACATGCATTCTTGACCGCGCCATGCTCAACCGAGAAATTTCGCATAATTGTGCACACAGCACCAACCTTTAACTGCAGCTTATGCACTAGCAATCCTTTAGAAGTCATTAAATTTAGAAAATTCTGTAACGCTATAGGATCAATGAATTTTCCGTCATTTTTCTCCACACTATCTGCACTAAACAGAACGTGAGATGCATTCAGCAGCCAATTTAGAAGATATCGTTAGCTTCATCAACTTATGCACTGAGTGTGCACAAAACGGAACATGCTGAACATTCTTGAGGACATTCAAGAACAGCAGCTGGATAAACAAATTCTAGCAATGTATGCAGATCGGTAGTGCGTGGCAAAATATCGATCCTAATATCGGTTGAATCCGCGCCAGGATTGCCATCTCCGACTGAATCAAAGAATTCGGCCAACCCTAGATCCATAGCATTTTGTAAAACTGTATTGAGGACAAAGCATCAAAAAGAATACCTAAAAGGGAGCTGCGAATTGATGCATCTAATGTAGCAGTTTTGCCACCAACCGCAACAGGTGCAGTTTATCGAAAGTCTCCGACAAGCAGTAACAGTTTCCCACAAAATGCACAGTTGATGTTTAACATGGCACGCAATACTTGGCCGACGGCTTGAAAAACTGCTTGATTCGCATGGGAACTTCATCCCATATAATTAAACTCGACTCTCGTAAGAGTGTAGCTCGAGAATCAGAAACAGTCTTTGTCGATTGAACCAACTGATCACCTTCAATAACGGGAATTTTGAAAAGTGAATGAGCAGTCCTACCGCCCTCATAAAGCTCAGCTGCTAGAGCAGAAGAAGCACATGGTAAGACAATATGACATTCAGCTCTCAAAAATGAGCAAATCGCCGAAATAACGAATATCTTTCCACGCCCGGCCTTGCCATCAAGAAACCCAAAAATGGTTCATTGGTATGAACGGCGGTAATGACGCGGTCGAAAACAGCTCTCTGCTCGTTGTTCATTTGTAAAAGCATTTTATTTGCGGAAGCCTTCGGGTCTGCATGTCGGTCGTTATATCGTGCATATTCTCGTTCCGCCTCTCGAGGCATTATAATTGGTCCCGGCAAGTCAAAATCTCTTCAACGCTTACCTTGCTCCTGCAAATACTGACTGATATCCGCAAGAGGCTTAATTACTGCATGATCCTCCTTGTCAGGATACCGAATACGGTAATCCAAAATCATATTCTCCCGAAACATTTCAAACAACTCAACGGCAGGGGCTCCACCCAAAATAACATCAACAAATAACCACCCCTCTTCTTGGGGATTAACGGGGAACCGCATAACTTACCGACTCTTGAGGCTCAACAAATTATGAAATAGCAACCCACAAAGTGAAGAATCCTAGCCCTACATTAATGAATACAACTTGTGAATATGCTCAACAAATAGAATGACTTACCAAAGTAACGTAAAAAAAAGAAACACTGGAAGCCCCAAAAAAATGTCTTGAAGCAAAAAATCACTAGTGTAAATATTACTAACTACTCTTTCATCATAGTTTTAGAAACAGAATAGACTACCGGACTACTAAAAAAAAAGTCCTACAGTAAACGTGAATGGCTGCCTCTTCTTAAAAATTATCAAGAAACGGTATCACTTACCTATTCTCGAGACTCAATGAACCTTCAAAATGTAACGTGCAAACTGAAAAATCCTTACCGTACATTAGTGAATACTATTTCTCAATATGTTCAACAAATAGAATGACTTACTGAACTGACCTGAAAGGAAAAAAAAAAAAAAAAAAAAAAAAAAAACGTAAACCCCAAAATAATGTCGTAGAATGGAAATATCGCTGCCATAAATATTAGTAACTGCCTTTCATAGTGGTTCAGAAAACAGAACAGATTACCGGACTACCAAGAAAAGACCCTACAAATGTCAGTGGCTACCTTTTCTTAAAGATTACCAAGAGGCAGTATAAATTACCAACGCTGGCACTACAAAGTAACCCCAAACTGAAAAACCCTTACTGTGCGTTAGTGAATACTACTTCCCAGTATGTTCAACGAACAGAATAACTTACCAAAATGACCTGGAAGAAAAGAAAAACTGGAAGGCCCCCAAAAAATGTTATCGTAAGCGGAAAATCCCTACCAGAAATTAATATTAGTAACTACCTTCTCATAACAGTTTTAAAAACAGAATAAATTACCGGAATACTAAAAAAAAAAAAAAAAAAAAAAAGGTCCTATAATAAACGTCAGCAGTTGCTTCTTATTACTATTCTCTTCTACAATTAAAAGATGATTGACTGAACTTAAAAGTAAGAGAAAAAAAAAAAATCTGCCAAAAGCAACCTAGAAAGTGAAAAAGTGCTACTATAAATGTCAGTAACTACTTTCTCTCAATATTCTTCGAGAAACAGAAAAACCAACCGGATCAGTAGAAAAACAACTTGGGGCGCCTAAAGCCCTCAAGAAACAGGAACTTTTTTTTCCCCCCCTATCATGAGCAATATTGTCATTTACCGCTTATCCTTAACATGTTTACATGAATAGAAGAGCATTGACCTACCTCGTTCGTAAAAAAGAGGAGAAAAAAATCGCACAATGTCTCAAACACGAAGAATGAGGATAAGAAGACGTAGAGAAAGGCAGTCAGCGTCTACCAGGTAATGGTCCAGCGTTCCGAGTTTGCTGTGCTTTTGCTTTAGATATCATTGTGATATTATATTACATAGTAGGCAATGATACATAGCCGTTACCCACTCATCAATCCTCCGTTTTCTGGTTGACAATAAGCTTTTACACAGTAGGCGATGATACATAGCCGTTACCCACTCACCGATCTTCCGTTTTTTGGTTGACAACAAGTCTCGAGCTCGCCTTCGGCTCGCTTCCCCTTTAGCTGATTTATTCATGCACGGGACAGAGGTAATAAAAGAAAAAAAAAAATAACATTAATTAATTCAGCAGCAATTCTCTATATACAATGTTCCTCGTAATAGACTCTCCATCCCTCATTAATACCATACCATGACTGCGATGCTTGATGCGAGAGAGCGCCGTGTACAGTTGTCCATACGTAAATACTGGCTGCCGAAGATCTACCCCAACACGATCCAGCGTAAGGCCTTGTGCACTGTGGAATGTCGCCGCATAACCTAGACGAAGCGAAAACTGCTTTCTCCGGAAGGTCTAGTGCTCTCTGCGCATCTAGTAATCGAAATCAATGCGTGGCAGAAAAAAATCATTATAGCCATCTTCTCTTCGTGTATCTTCGCTTCGTGCACTGATCAGCCTAACCTTAACCAAACATCTGCCTATTTCTAATATCACGATACGTGCATTCTTGACCAAGTCATTCTCTACCCAAAAATCCCGCATAATTGTGCACACGGAACCAACTTTTGACTCCAGCCTATGGGCCGGCAATCCTTTAGGAGTCATTGAACTTAGAAAATTCTGCGACGCCATAGGATGATCAACGACTTGTCCATTATTTTCATCCACACCATCTGCACTAAACAGAACGTAAGATACATTTAGCAGCCGACCTAGAAGAATCTCCTTAACTTCATCAACTTGTGCATTAAGCGTGCACAAAACGGAACACGCTGAACATTCTTAAGGACATTCAAGAACAGCAGCTGGATAAACAAATTCTAGCAATGTATGCAGATCGGTAGTGCGTGGCAAAATATCGATCCTAATATCGGTTGAATCCGCGCCAGGATTGCCATCTCTGACTGAATCAACGAATTCGGCCAACCCTAGATCCATAGCATTTCGTATAAGTGTATTAAGGACAAAGCGTGAAAAAGAATACCATAGAGGAGAACTGCGAATTGATGCATCTAATGTAGCAGTTTTGCCACCAACCACAGCAGGTGCAGTTTGTCGAAAGTCTCCGGCAAGCAGTAACAGTTTCCCACAAAATGCGCGGTTGATGTTTAACCCGGTATGCAATACCTGGTCGACGGCTTGAAAAACTGCTCAATTCGCCATGGGAATGTCGTCCCATATAATCAAACTCGACTCTCGTAAGAGTGTAGCTCGAGAATCAGAAACATTCACTGTCGATTGAACCAACTGATCACCTTCAACAACGAGAATTTTGAAAAGTGAATGAGCAGTCCTACCACCCTCATAAAGCTCAGCTGCTAGAGCAGAAGAAGCACATGGTACGACAATACGACATTCAGCTCTCAAAAATGAGCAAATCGCCGAAATAACGAATATCTTTCCACACCCGGCCTTGCCATCAAGAAAACCCAAAAACAGTTGATTGGTATGAACGGCGGTAATGACGCGGTCGAAAACAGCTCTCTGCTCGTTGTTCATTTGCAAACGCATTTGATTTGCAGAAGCCTCCAGGTCTGCATGTCGGTCGTTGTATCGTGCATATTCTCGTTCCGCTTCTCGAGGCATCACAATTGGTTCCGGCAAGCCAAAATCTCTTAAACGCTTACCTTGCTCCTGCAAATATTGACTGATATCCGCAAGAGTCATACTTACTGCGCGATCCTCCCCGTCAGGATACCGAATACAGTAATCCAAAATCATATCCTCCTGAAACATTTCAAACAACTCAACGGCAGCGGCTTCTCGCAATGCTTCCCAACCTTCGCTGTTATCGAGGAATATTCCAAAAGCACGTGCAGCTTCTTGAAACGTATCGTATAACACCCCTCCAACCGTGCGAAGTACTTCCCAACTCCTCGCCGGTCGTGATAAAAGTAATGACCTGATGTAGAATGCCTCACCTGCGCTGGGTGGTAGTAACAATCCGAGCCGGGTGGCGGTGATTTGCACCAAAAGGAATGACAAAGCGTTGCGGAATTCCAGGTAAAGGATGCTCTAAAAAAAACCTCAAGATTCTGACCAGGCCTTTCTCTCGCATTAACAGAAAGGAACCGATACTGCTGGTTATATTGAATGTATGTAAGGTTGCTAAAGCGGTCATCTTCATGGCGCAAAAAGTAACGTTCAAGCAAACTAACATCATATAGACCTCGACGCCGTGATCGTTAAATATTTCGCTGCAGTCGTGGAGTGTGAACAAGGAGAGAGTTTTGTCATGTGAAATCCATTTATCCGCAAAGCTGCTTCCATAGCACCTATGTAACGAGCTTGAAAAAAATCATTGATTTCATTCACGGGTCCAGCGCCACAGATAGAAAAATTAATGCGATCGGGACCTTTGTAGAGATACTTATATAGATAGTGAAATAGCTGAGATTCGTCGGCTATATCGGTGTGTATGTGGCAGTGCAGAGCACGAACTAATGGTAAAATGTGAAGAACAACAAATCGATCATCGTATGTTCGCCGACGGAAGTGCACTCTTCCGCAATCATCAATGTAAGTAACAACGACTATTGGAGACGGAAAATGGCAAATGCAGAGTCCTCCATTAATACCTCTGCATCGTTGAGTATGATGGTGAATCATATGGCGAAGAACAATTTCACGATCCCCGTGATTTTCCGGTAACTCGGCACTGACGACTTTGTCGATATCACGCGTATCACTTAGGCTTCTTGGGTATTTCACTATCAAATGCGCATGCGGGAGTCCTTGTTTCTAGAATTCGATTATGAATACCATGTATACATATTGTCCAAACATCTGCTTCAAGTAGTCCCTCAATAATTTAAAGCAACAATGGAAACATCGTGCAACCACGTTAGGAATATCCGCAGCGGTTTAAGATATGCGAAGGGCTGATGTGATTTCCGGCCACCGAGGATTGCATGTCATTGTCATGAAAAAAGTGGGACGGCCAAACTCACGTGCAAGAGCCAAATCATCGTGTATCTGATCGCGACACCACCTTGGAGACCCAAGAAACGATGCTGGAAGGTAGATATTTTCCGTGGGTCTTAAGTAATCATCGCCCATGGCTTCTGCTTCCTCCTCCCATAGTCGTTGCTAGTTACTTCTAATATATTGTAACCGTTGTTCTTCAATCCGAGAAAATATATCCACTAGATATTCGGAAGCAAATCGACCGAAAATTGAAAACCGAGGTTCCCGTAGCAGATAGCTACGGTACCACCAAATTTGAGATTGCTCATGGCCGGGATGCCATCCTAAAGTTGCTTGCGGAAACGGCAGTGGATACTAGAGAGGTTCATATTGCGGGCTCAAGCTCGTGATAAACGTAGGTCCGTTGTCATTGCGCTTCCAAAAATACACGCTGCGTGGATGTACTGAATTTTGATTGTCTAAACAAAGCACTGCGCCGGTTTCACCATCTGCCATGTTTTCTCTCAAAGCAATTCCAGCATTCTCGTGGGGCTCCTCTCGCAATATCCTTAATGCTCTCTTGTATGGATTTACCCGTACCAGTGCAGTACGAACTGATTGAATCCACTGCCGAGGAAGGTGATACTGCTCTCCAACCTCCAAATGTCTTTCCTCCGTATCGTAAAGGAACAAATGTAAAGCGTGGTTTGGTTCTGCACCAGGAAGGAGTCGATGATAAACTCGGCCATGTGCTACAACGGTTGATGGTGCTGGTAAGTTGATGAAACCTCGAGTGCAACCAATTGCCGAGAAACTGAAAAGATTGTTCAATTTTCGAGAATCTCGAGATATATGATGGTGCTCGATAAGATTCCCAAATTCTAGCGGCAAGGGAAGAAGCTCTAGTGTTATGCGTTTGCCACCATTATAACAGAATCCGGGACGTTCTTGGTTTAAAAGACGTGCGCCGCAATGAAAACATAAAGTTTGCTTCCAATGCAAACTTTGCAAGCGAATTAGTCGAGGGTTCCAAGGAGAAACATATCCGTTGTCTCTCTCTGGTGGATGATGGAGGATACAGTTGAACCTCATTCGATCGTTTTGAGGCATTTCGAATGCGCTACGGTAAATATCAGTAACAAATCCTTCTTAACAATGTATTTTAGGAATAGATTAACCTACAGAACATGGGAGAAAAAAAAAAGAGAAAAGAAACAAAAGGGAGCGAGGTCGAAAAAAATCCTTAGCATAAGCATCGGTTAGTGCCTCTTCTTGGGGATCAACGGGGAACAGCATAACTTACCGACTCTCGAGGCTCAACAAATTATGAAATAGCAACCTACAAAGTAAAGAATCCTAGCCGTACATTAGTGAATACAACTTGTGAATATGCTCAATAAATAGAACGACTTACCAAGGTAACCTGAAAAATGAAAAACTGGAAGCCCCCGAAAAATGTCTTGAAGCACTACTGTATAAGAACCTGTACTAAAGAAACGCAGATTTCTCCACACCACCACGGGATAAACTGTGCTCCTATGCGCCACCGTATCAACCACTACGAGATAAGCGATGCGCCGCCGTATCATTGTCGGCGAGATGTGCCGTGGTGTACTAGTACTCTACGACGCTAGACCTATTTTTAGACGTCATTTTCTGCATGCAATGCAATCGCCTCAATTCCCTGCATACGCACCATCCGCACACTCGATGGCTACCGGTATTATGCGCCCTGCAAGCGACTGCCTTCGTTCTTGCTTGATGGTATCTTTGCTTTTGTATCTACGTAGCGTGCTGTTGGAGGCGAGGATGGGGCAGCAAAATATGAGTCTGCAATTGACGATCTTAATCAGTAGCTTTGTGTTGTGAGTGGCAACTAATGGATTGTAATAGATTCGGCAAACATTTTCATCTTGCATAGCAGTATAGATACGATCTGCTTAGCATCAGTCCGGAAGGCATGGTAGTCTTGCACAATGCTTTGGTATGGCGAATTGCTGTTATATAATTCAATCAATCAATAAGCATACCCGTCGATCCACGGATGTGCATAGATCGAATCCTCGCCAGGGTCCCGGACAACGACGGCGTTTATGTATCACCATGGATCCCACGTCCAATTCGACAACAAACTGTGTATTGGAAAAATGTTTGTTGTCGTTACTATGGTGCCCGTCTACTGAATTTCGAACGCCTAGCGTTTTGTTGCAATGATGGGAAATACATCGCTCCACCGCTTCCTCCTCTCCCACTGGAGTTTAATGCCTTTGTTATGCATCCGCAAATCTCAAGTTTGTCTCGGAAGCTAAATAATTTATTTTGTTTCTCGGCGATTGGATGTACACGGGGATTTGCAAACCTACCAGCACCATTGACCGTGGTAGCTCAGGGCCAAGTATACCATCGCCTATTGCCAGCGGCTTAGCAAAACCACAGCCTTCATTGGTATTTGTACGATGCGGAGGAGGCCCGGCTGGAAGTTGGTGAATGTTACCATCTCCCACAAGAGTGGATCAATTCCGCACGAGTAGCTTTGTTACATATCAATCCGTACATGACTGCATTTCGGACTCTCTGAAATGAACCACATGAAGATATTGCTATTGTCTTGCAAGAAAATGTTGCCGATAATGAGATTGGTACGATACTCTACGTCAACAACACCAACCAGATCCAGCTACGCACAGTGTGTTTCTGGAAACGACACGGATTATGTCCTGTTTTTATCACCATGATGAGTCCACAGTACGAGCCACTGAAATATCCGATTCTATTTCTGCACGGAACATTAAGGTGGTGCCCGGAACGTGTGCAATCACAAATTTGGTGGTATAGAGGATACTTTTTGTGGGAGGAGCAGTTTTCTATTTTTGGTCAGGTAGCTTCTGAGTATTTGGTTGATATGTTTTGCCGAGTAGAGGAAGCATGACTTGACTATATATGCCGAAATCAGGCAAGGCTACGACAAGAGGAGGTAGAAACAATGGGAGATGACTATTTAGGGCCTACAGAGAACGTGTATCTTCCTGCCTCGTTCTTAGGTGAAAACAACAACTGCTAGCGAGGTCCGGAGGGCCAAGTGGTGGCCTGAAAACTGATGGGCAGAAAGCACGTCCTAGAGTAAGACATTGTTCTTTTGTACGAGTTATTACGGTATTTTGCAAAACGAATTCTGTAAGTTTTTTTTTGTACATTCGAATAAATAAATTACAGAATTACAGAGGACTTTAGTTTAATTTTGTTGTCCTTGGGTCTAGGCGCGCGTTGGCAAGAGTGGCATTTTCGAAGTCTTGATTGTGTCAGTTATGTCTCCCGCACCATATTTACAAGCTTGAATTCAAATCTCTTCTAATTGAACATCAATAGACATGGTTTCCCAGCATTCTCGCAGAGACTCTGGCAAGTTCTACATTTGCACATACCGACCCATTTCAGAAACAAAGTAAAAGTATAAAGAAAGAGACAATGACATCAACTTCCTGCACAGGCAACGGGGTGGAGTATACAAAGAAAAGAGCAGACCAGAGTAGTGCAGAAAGTTCGTTTTCACAAGAAAAAGTGAAAAATGGTAAACAGAAACAGAAAACAGACCCAAGAACCTAAACATACCCATAAAACGCATCAGCTCCTCATAGTTATGCGTATCCATGATCATGTATGTAACACTTGCACTATTATTATTCACGCCGGCCTGTCCAGAACCCGAACAGCCGCTCACTAATTGTTTCGACAGCCGACGCCATCGACCAACAGCCGCGCCAGTCGCAACAGCCTACTTCCTCAAGTCCTTAGAGTCCTTAAGAATAGCAGACATGTGAGTGTTAGACACCTTGATCCTCCTATTAACAGGCTTCTTTCTTCCCTTCTGCTGTGAGGGTTTGTTGTCCTTCTTGATGCTCGCAGGGTCAATGCTAGTCGGCTTCAATCCGGCCTTCTCAAGTTCGCCAGGGAGCTCCGCAGGGGGAGGGATGGAGATGCTGTGCCAGATAGATTTGAATTCTTTCCCATTAGCCTCAACTTGCAAGAGTCACTGGAAAGGAAAGACGAAGGAAGAAGGAAGTAGAGAAGATACCATCCTCAACCTCCACATCCAGCGTCTTGTCATTGATCCACACCATCCTCGGCTGATTATCCTTCTTCGTCCTCGTCACTAAAATCTCCCCGTCCGCCTCCAGCTCCGCAATCACCTCGATAGCTGCAGCCCACCCATCTTTAAGCTCTTTGACACTGAGTCCCTGTGCCGTCATCTGCTGCTGCAAGAACGCCAGTAAGCTCTGCGCGGAGCGGATATTGTGGATTGGCTTGAATTCGAAAGTGTCCGCAGTGGGATCGTACAGAATCCGCTCGTTGCGCTTGAGGATGTCGAGCAAGGTGGGGGTCAGCTGGATGGAGAGGTATCCGGCAATTTGGGCCGGCGATTGTGGAACTTCGCGAGCTTTGAGGTATTGCACGGCATGGTGGACTTGGGTTAGGATGTGCTGGCCCATCAAAGAGGTGTCAGTGGGTTGGGAATAGACGATTGGGGGAGCGGCGGGCTTAGGACGCTCAATGGGGCGCTTGCGCTTGTTGGAGGAGGAGGAGGAGGAGGGAGGAGGGGTGGGGTTGGAGGCGACCGGTGTAGCAACGGCACGGCGGGCTTGAGAGAAGGAGGCTTGGGCCTGGACGGACTTTGCGAAGTTGAGGGCTTGCTTGTCAAGCGACATTGGGGAGAGATTGAGGGTGAAGTTGGGAAAATCTGAGGGTGGCAGTTGGATTGGAGTGGAAGGTTGGAGTGGAAGCTGGGGGTGGAAGGCTGGGAGAGCTGTGGGCTGTTGGGGGGAAAGGGAGACGCTGAGCTCAAGAGGAGAGTTGTATCGGGCGGCGGAGGTAGCGGGCCAGGTGAGCTTGCGCAGTTGCGCACTTTGCTGGGCCGGGGGTGGGCAGATTTGGGGAAGCGGTTCACTGGGGGAGGCGGTTCACTGGGGGAGGCGGTTCACTGGGGAAGAGAGAAGAGAAAGCTTCGAAATAGCAGCTTTGGTTGAAATGCAGGCTGTCTTGGCGAGGAGGCTCTTTGTGGTGCCCCGGCAGCCTTTTTCTCCTACGAGCATAGCGCGAGCTGCAGCTTTGTCAGATTCCCGCCACACCCAACCACAGTTGCCTCGTTCTCGTGAGTCTCTGTTCCAACCTTCCGCACCACCCTTCAGCGACGGCCTCTCCAGCGAGCACATTCAACTCCACCGACGAGTGTGCTGCTACTCACAAGACTTGCCTCAGAGCGGCGCGTCGCCCATCCCAATTTCTCTCGTTTGCTTTCCCTACTCAAGAGCTCCCATCTCGTGTCAACACGATCCCCCTCCCTTCCTTTCAATATCACGCTTCGCCCAAACATTTGCGTTCTTCGCGTCTTCCAATCACCGCTTTTTCCTGTGTACACAAAGCAGTCATCAACCCTTGCTTCCCCCTCTCCCCCAACACCCCCGTCCCTAATCCCCCTTCTCTCTTATCGACTAATTTTTTCCACCCCCCACGCCCGAGGCTAATCTGGAGTAACTGGCTACACCGTCATGGCGTCCCCTGCTGTCCTGACCCCAGGCAGCGGCGATACCAGCTTAATCGATGTGCAACGTCTCTCGACCTTCCTAGATGTGTCCGAAGATGCGATAACAGCCCTCTCTTCGCTATCCGAGGAGTACGTCATAACTGTGTTGCGGTCTATCGCCGACAAATCGAAAGAATACGACGACCTCAAGGCCGACAAACTTCGAGTAGATATAGAGTTAGAACAGAAAGTTCGCACTTCCGAGACACGATTCAAAGCTCTCAAATCGCAGTTGGACTCGGCTTTGAAGGATGTCGATGAATTAAGAGTGAAGGCTACAACTACAGGTCTGTTTATTACTTCATCCTCCTTTTTATGGGCAATCGTTGCAAGATCACCCGAGTGTGGATGCGCTAACGTTGATTTTTTTTTATTTGTTCCTCTGTTTAGAGTCGGCTCGATCTGCTCTGGAGACAGAAATTAGAAACATCAAGGACTCCCGCTCGGGTATCGACGAGGAGGCTCGTACTCTCCGGGTCCGCATTCAAGCTGTTGAGTCCGACAAACGCGACACTATCGAAGCTTTGAACAGAAAATCTACCGCCTATGACCGTCTCCAAGAGGAGTACTCGGCTCTCCAAGCCAAGGCCATTGAGACTCGCCGTGAAATAAGCACTCTGGAATTTCAACTTCAACAGGCTCAATCCGCGCAGACCTCCGCAAAGTTCCGTGAACAGAATCTCGCTCAGGAAGTTGAATTGGTCAAGAAAAACAACGAATGGATGGAGAATGAACTAAAGACTAAGGCCAGCGAGTTCCAGAAGTTCAGGAAGGAGAAGGCCTTGCAGATCTCTACCCTTCAACGCGAATTGGATGACGCTTTGAGCTCGGCTGATAGGATCCAGCGTAGTTACGATATTCTCAAGCAGCGATTTGACGACGTTAGTAAAAAGGCGGAAGATGCCTTGGCGAAGATTCGTGATCTGCAGGACAAAGCGGTCTCCCAAGAGGAGGCGTTCAAGAACGAAATGAGCACCCAACAACGCCTCACCCAACTTTATGAACAGTCGGCCAAGACCTCTAAGGATCGTGTTCTTGAATTGGAGAGACTCCGTGAAGATGAACACGAGCGTCTTAGCGCTGAGATCGGACAAGTTCGTGCGGAGATGGAGACCGAGCGTGCCGAGAGAGAAGCTGCCGAGAATAAGATTATGGAGCTCGAAATCACAATCGAACGTTTGGAGGCAGATCTCGATGGATATGCTTCTGGTACTTTCGCCCCCCCCCAGCCCGCACAACCTGCATCTCGTCGTGGTAGCATGAATGGCCTTGGAACTCCTATGCGCCGTGGTGGATCCGCTGCTGGTTCTCCGGCTCCGGGTATGCATTCGCCCGCTGCCGCCCGCCTGCAGAAATCTGGTTTGTCCATGACCCAATTGTACTCCGACTTTGTCCAGGTCAAGGCCAGTTACGATGCCGAACATAGAAGGAACACAAAGCTCGAACAGGCACTCCAGGAAGTCATGCAAGAATTGGAGACCAGAGCGCCCGAAATCGAGGAATTGAGACAAGAACATGACAGACTTGTCCACGACCTGGCTGAAATGAGTAAGGTATCCGAAGAGACTATGAAGGACCGCGACAGAGTCAAGAAGGAGACTCGGAAACTCGAGAAACAGATCTCCCAGCACGAACGTGAAAGAAATCTTCTTAGGCAACAATTGCGGGACCTCAGCACTCAAATCCAGGTCCTGTTGGTTGAACTGGAGCAGCGTGATCGCGGAAAGGGCCCTATGTCTGCTACGCAGAATATGCGCTTTGAACAAATAATCACTGGACAGGTTACCGTCGCAAATGAGAACGAAATTGACCGCCTCATTTCCGAACGGTTGGTTGTATTCCGTAATGTCAAGGAGCTCCAGGAACAAAACGAACACCTTATTGGCGGCATCCGTGACTTGAGCGAGAAAATTGCCCGAGAGGAGGAAGAACGTAGGAAGATCCAGGAAGGTCAAGAGGCAAAGGAAGTCGCGGAATTGAGAACAATGATTGAACGCCTGAAAGATGAAATGAAGACTATTGCTACTAAGGCACAGTCCTTCGTGCGTGAGCGTGATATGTTCAGACGGATGTTGCAGAATCGTGGTGATATTCCTAAGGAGAACATGGAAGTTGCTCAGACTGCTGGATCGCCGAAATCTGATGCTGGTTCGAATTTCCAGGAAGTTCATCAGAATATCTCTGAGGTACTTAAGGAATTGCAGAGCCAGTATGACCAGTTTAAGGCTGAGTCGATGGGTAACCTGAATACGCTTAATGAACAAAATCGAAAGTTGGCCAGTGAAAAGACCGAGTTGGAGGTCCAAATTGCTAGAATCAATTCGCAATTAGAGATGGCTAATGGTATGGTTTCGGCAACGATATCCTATTCGTATGAAGATTACCTTGCTAACAATGTATGACTCACAGAACGTTTCGAAATGCTCACCGGTAACTTTAACCTCCAGAAGTCCGAAAACCAGGAACTCCAGAAGCGCATCACGAACCTCTTGGAGAACCAATCCAAGCAGGATCTCCGTACCCAACAAGTCGCCGAAGAGCTCGTCGACAACAAATCCCTCCTCGAATCTATGCGCACCGAAAATGCCAACCTCAAAGCGGAAAAGACTCTTTGGAAGAACATCGAGCAACGCCTCTCACAAGACAACGAGTCCCTTGTCGAAGAGCGCGCGCGCCTCAATGGCCTTATCGCCAACCTCCAATCCATCCAGAATGAACGTGAACGCAGTGACTCGGAGAATAGGCGTCGTTTGGTTGGCCAGGTTGAGAAGCTCGAGAGTGAACTGCAGCAGAGCAAGCGTCGTCTTAACGAGGAGATTGAGGAATCCAAGAAGGCGGCTATTCGTAAGGAGATTGAGGCCCGTGAAGTGCAGAAGAGACTCGATGAGCTTAATGCTACGCTTGCGGGTACTAGGGAATCCTTGGCGGCGGCGAACGCTACCAAATCGCATCTCCAGGCGAGAATTGATGAGTTGACGGTTGAGCTGAAGGCAGCGGAAGAGAAATTGTCTGCGATGAAACCGAAAGAGATTGTTCCAGTGCAAGAGGAGGAAGAGGAAGCGATGTCGAGGGAACAGGAACTCGAAGATGAAATCACGGAGCTTAAAAAGACGCTTGAGCTGACGAAGAGCGAGCTTGAGAGTGCGAGAGAACAAATCGAACAGTACAAGATGATTGCGCAGAGCAGTGAAGAGGAATTGGAAAGTATGAATGAGGCTCACGATGCTTACAAGGAGGACATGGAACAGCAAATGGCCGCGCATGAGGTATGCTTTGCATGATTAACAATTTGATACATTATAGCTAACAACTTCGTAGGCCAAGATCAAGGATCTCGAGCAACGTCTTGCCGATTCCTCCAATGAACTCACATCCCTCACTGGCGAGCTATCTCAACTCCGCCAAGAATCACTCGACTCTCGCCTCCACTTCGAGCAAGAGAAGTCTCTCCTCGAATCCCAAATCGAAAACCTTAAAGAAGACGCTGAAAAACAATCCGCAGCTGCCTCCTTCCATCAGGAAGATCTCCGTGCACAAGCCAGGATTGCCCAGGAAGCCCAACAGAACTATGAACGCGAGCTCTTTAAACACGCAGAGGCTGCACAGCAACTTCAGCAGGTTCGTGCGGAATTTACCGAACTCAAGATGCAGATCCACGAGATCAAGAATGAGGCCGAGACTGCGAAGGCAACTTTGGCGAATTCGGAAGCATCCTGGGATACACAGAAGGAGAATTATGAAAAGGAGCTCGGAGAAATCAGGGTTCGATGCGAAGATCTTGTGCGTCAAAACAAAATCCTTCTGGGACAACTGGACTCCGTCAGTGAACAAGTGTCAATGCTTCAGAAGAGCCGGAACGAGGCGGATGAAGCGGATGAGGAGACTGCTATCGGACAGGTTCAGGATAAGAATATAGAGGATTTGAGGGAGGTTATTAAGTATCTCCGTCGCGAAAAGGAGATTGTTGACGTTCAGTATGAACTCTCGTTGCAGGAGGGCAAGAGGGTTAAGCAGCAGTTGGATCACACGAAGAATACGCTGGATGAGACGAGGGCGCTTTTGGCGCAGGAGAGACAAAAGGAGGCGGATCAGATAAGGGGGTTAACGCAGCACAAGGAGTTGATGGAGAAGATTTCGGAGCTTAATTTGTTGAGGGAGTCTAATACAATGCTTAGAGGGGATGCAGAGAGAAAGGGAAAGAAGGTGACGGAGTTGCAGAGTAAAGCGGAAGAATTACAGGCGAAGATTGAACCCTTGGAGGGTAAGTACTTTTGATAATCTTGATTTCTGTTTTGTTTGCTGGGGAATAGGACTGATATAAGGAATGTAGCACAAGTTAGGGAGCTGGAAGCAGAAAAAGAAGTGAAGGATGAGCAGATGAGATTGTTGATGGAAGATAAAGACCGATGGAAAGCAAGAGTTCATCAGATCCTGCAGAAATATGATGTATTACCACCAGTCCCCTCCCTCTTCTTCCTTATACATACTGACAATCCACCTAGCGTGTTGACCCTGCCGAACTGGAGTCTCTCCGGAGGCAAGCCAAATCTGCCGAAGAGAAATACGCCCAGATCCTCGCCGAGCGAGACGCACTCCAAACCCAATTCGATGAGGCCCAGGCAACCAAACAGAAGGAACTCCAAGACGTGGCAGACATGTGGCGCGAGAAAATCAAGACCCTTGTCGCAGATACGAAAGCACGTATTGCGGAAGGCCGAAACAAGGTTGCGGAGGAGCAGAAGAAGGCAGCTGAGATCGAGAAGGGACTGCAGGCTCTGAGAGAACAGTATGAGAAAGCTTGTAGGGAAAAGGATGATGCCATTAAGGCCAATGAAGAACTGAAGGGATTA
The DNA here is from genome assembly GCA_016880775.1 of Phymatotrichopsis omnivora. Taxonomy (NCBI): domain Eukaryota; kingdom Fungi; phylum Ascomycota; class Pezizomycetes; order Pezizales; family Rhizinaceae; genus Phymatotrichopsis; species Phymatotrichopsis omnivora. Next base: position 17,718 of record JABYPW010000814.1, read on the forward strand.
AGGGAAGAAAAGGCCAAGTTGGCCCAGAGGCAGACGGAGTTGGATGCGTTGGTGGAGAAACAGCAGAGCAGAATGCAAACGATTTTTAAGGAATTAGTAGGTTTTATATAAAATTATAAATGACGTTAAGAATGCTAACTTTTGGGCAGAATAAGACAAAGACGGAGTTGAAGCAGCTGGAAACCGAAAAGGCTGCACTGGAAGCGAAAGCCTCCACCACCGCCGCTGCCCCTCTCGTTCCGGCTATGGCTCCCCCAGCTGATAACTCCGCGCTTATCGAAGCGGAAGTTACTAAACGTCTTGCGGAGATGCCAATACCTGACAATTCTGCGGCAATCGAAGCGGAAGTTCAGCGTAGACTCGCGGAGATTAGGCCTCGTGCTCAGCAGATTCCTCAACCCCAAGATAACTCTGCTGCTATTGAGGAGGAAGTTAAGAAGCGTGTTGCGGAGATCCAAACTCAGATCCAGGCCCAAGCACCGACCCAACAGCCGCATGATAACTCTGCAATTGAAGCGGAGGTTCAACGCAGACTTGCGGATATGAAGAGTGAATCACCTGCTGTTGCGGCAATGGAAGGACAGCAGAATCTCGATGCGATTGTTAACGAGAAGCTTAAGGATGAGCGAGACAAGATCGAGAAGATGCGCGTTCAGGTTGAACAGGAGAAGGCCGCCTTCAATGCCCGCTATCAGGCGGCACAAAACAAATTTAAAGAGTATAAGAACGAGGCAGTGCAGAACGCTCTCAAGGCAAAGGAGACACAGTTTGCTGCCGAGAAAGCTACTTTGGAAGCTCAATATAACGCTGCAAAGACATCCATGGAATCCAAATTTAACTCCGAAAAAGCAGCCACGGAAGCACAGCATCAAAAGGTTGTCCATGACCTCACCACCCAGATTGAACAACTGAAGGCCGAGGTGACAAAACTGAAGAAGATCGTTGAGGAACTTGAAAAGAAACTGAAAGAACTCGGTGAAAAGGAGTCTTTGGCACGAAAGGAACTGTCCGAGAATGAAACGGCTTTCAAGAAGGCTCTTGAAGAGAAGGAAAACATTATCAAGCAGAAGGAGGAGGAACATAAGAAAGCCCTTGAAGAAGCGTCGGAAGGCGAGAGTACAAGACTAGAAGAAGCACTCACAGAACAAAAATACGCACTTCAGGCCGACTTCCTCATCATGGCTTCTCAACCCCTTTTCAAAAATGCCCAGCCCCAACTCGAATCTGCTAATCCGGAAACCAAGACTGAAGTTAAGACTGAACCGTGCGAAGTCTCTGAGCCCACCGAGTCCAAGGATGACAAGGCCACACCTTCCAAACCCGGCCCCTCCCAAGATCAGCTTAAGAACGTCATCAAGCGAAACGTGGAGCATCGTATTAATAAAGAGCGCCAGAAATGGGAGAAAGAAAAGGAACAGGAACGCGAGAGGGAGAAGGATAAATGGGAGAAGGACAAGGAGGCCTGGGAAAAGGAGAAGGATGTCGTTATAGAAGAGAAACTGAAGGAGAAAGAAGCAGAGTTGTTGGCGAGCCAACAGAGTATTCTGGAGAAAGGGAAAGATGCGCTGAGGCAGGAGGGGGCAGCCAGGTTGAAGGTTCAGCTCAGTATGCTCGAGAAGAAGAATAAATCGCTCGAAGAGAAGGTCAAGGCTTTCGAGGCTGGCTCTAATGGCCAGACTAAATCCTCGAGTAATATTTCCACACCAGCAACTCAGCTACAACAGCACCAGGGACAGCAGAGACAGCAGAGACAGCAGGGACAGCAGGGACAGCAAGGGCAGCAAGGACAGCAAGGGCAGCAAGGACAGCAAGGGCAGCAAGGACAGCAAGGGCAGCAGGGACAGCAGGGACAGCAGGGACAACAGGGACAACAGGCAAGCGGTATCCGTCCGCCATCTGCTATTTCTCAACCTCAAGTACATGTGCAGGTGGAAGTCCCGGAAAACCAACAGCGAGCACGCGAGAATCAAGGTACCGGACCCGCAGCGCTTCGATCTTTGAGGGGAGCATTGGCATCGAACATTCCCCGAGGTGGTGCTTCCAACCGTGGTAATCGGATCTCATCAATCGGAATCCCTCAACCTCATCCTTCGCAGCAGCAACAACTACAACCGCAATCTCCACCCCATCCTAACCAACAGCAACCTCAAATTCCTCAACCCTATATGCAGCTTCCCCTCTCACAGCAACAGCCCCAAGGCTTCGGAAGAGGTATGAATTTAGCGACTCAAATCCAGGCTATCCAGCAGCAACAATCTGGGATTCCTACTCGGGGGCGTGGTTTCGGCGGTCGTGGTCGTGGCCAACAGCAGCAGCAGAGCCAGAATCAGGGTAATCAGTCGCCTCAGCAGCAGCAACAAGTTCAAGGATTGGGAATACAGACGGGACTGCCGGGTATGCAAGGGATGCAAGGTGGGATGGGAAGTCCGGGTGCAAGGGGAGGACTGAATCCAGGCGCGAGACAATTCGTTCCTAATAAGAGGAGTAGGGAGGAGTTGGGCGAAGAGGACGGCTTCGGAAAGAGGGTCAGGGGCGGTCATCATGGTTAGATGTTATGTGAAAGGGTGTATGATATGGAAGTTTTCTTTTTCTTTTTCCTTTTTTTTTTCTCTTTTTTTTCTAGGGGGTTGGAAATTTGATGATTTTAAAATGGGTTTGAGTTTTTTTTAAGGGGTGTATTTTATTACTTGTTTTTATGCTTTTTTTTTTTTTTTTTTTTACGAAAAAAT
>JABYPW010000815.1:0-20445 GCA_016880775.1 Phymatotrichopsis omnivora
CCCAAAAAAAAAGAAAAAAAAAGAAAAAAAAAAAAAAAAAAAGTTTCCTCTCAACTTGTTTTAGTTATTGTCATTACTGTTAAAGCTATTTTTTGGTTATTTTATGTTGAACTTGACTTTTTATTCTTGAATTTTGTTTTTGAATAGAAATTGCCTTACTCAAAATTTCCGGTCCGGTCGTGGTTTGAACCATTTTAAAAACCACTTGTGGTCACTTCTGCGCGGGCAATATGGTGTAGGCGGGGTGGGCAACGCTCCCCCCAGCGTCAGTTGCGGTGATATGGGTTTGAGATAAATTTAGCATAAAGCATACTGATGATCAGTGGACTCATCAGGCTGATGGCGTAAATTCGTACCTCAAACACAACTACGCCCTACAAGCCAATGAGCGGTTGAAAAACAAAAAATTTCTACAACTCTGGGTCGCGTTCACTCGGGTCGGTTCGTTAATTTTCGATTATTCCAGCCATAATTCTCCGTTGCCCTCAGGTAGCCAAAGTACATTCAATTGGCTAAATGTTTTGTTCAATGGCAGGAACACCACACCTAGCTGCACATTAATATTATGAGAAAACCTTTTTAATGCTTGTCGCTTGGCGCATAACTTGCTAAAATACCACTTTTGCTAAAATACCACTTGCAGCAGGCTAAGCCAATAACTAAAAGCATCGAGTCAAAGATTAAGTAAGCAAGCATATCATTTGTTTTAATGTATAAAAATAGTTCTAGAAATACGTGGACGTCTAATTCAACAACGAAAAAAAAAAAAAAAAATACTCGCAAATCCCTCCTCTAGAACAAATTTCGAACATCTGTTCTTTACCATACTATACTCTCTGAATATGGCTACGATTACCATCAATGAAACATTCGCCACTCTCAACGATACTCGAGGATTGGTCAATCTCGGCTAAATTCACATTTCGTGTGACAAGGTCAGATACGAAACAGGTTACTATGGATTGCGTGGTGAAAGACTGTCCCTTTCACATATGGGCACTCCGAGTTCGAGCAGTGCGTCATAGTCGGAACAGCAGATGCTGAGCATGTTTGCTTGGGTTCAGCTCTCTCCTCCTATCGTACGTGGAGTAGACAAAGCTGGCTACAGCGAGTCCTCCCATCGATCATCTCTATCACGAAGGATACAACACCGCAGGCTATCATTGAAACCATCCAGCTCCACTTCCAAGAACAAATCACCTACGATGCTGCCCCCAGAGCAAAAAACGCTTTCCTCGATGACAATACAAAATCGCATATTGAACAGTTTCGATTGTTGCCAGCGTACATTGACTTGTTAACAAAAACAAACCCTGGTACACATGCACATCTCTCCATTGACCCAAAGACCAATCGATTTCGTCGTGCTTTTATCGCTCTCCCTACAGGCCGAGAGTCTTTTCGCCATTCCCGTCCTATTCTAGCGATGGATGGAACATTTTCCAAGGGCACGTTTAATCATGTTTTGCTTATTGCGGTTACGGTTGATGCCGAGAACCATGTTCTTGTTCTCATTGTTGAGAGTGAGAATGGGAAGTTCTTAGCGCTATTTCCTTTCCAACCTAAAGCAAGCGATTCCCGAGGACAATACACCGAGCACGACTATAATATCCGATCAAGATAAAGGTTTAACTGCGGCCGACGATGAACTTGATCGTGCAGGCCGTTTGTTTTGTTTGCAGCATCTAGCATCAAATGTGAAGGACAAGTTCGGAGTTGCCGCACAGGCTTCTTTCCGTAAAATGTCACAAGCATTAATAATCCCTGCTTTTTAGCATTGTCTTCGTGAGTTGCGAGAACATAATGCTGCTGCAGCAGATTATGTCATGGCAATAAACCTAACAATGTGGGAACGGCCATATGTGACTTCCTCGAGCTATAGCCACACGACATCGAACTTAGTCGAGTCGGTTAACGCTTGCTTAACTAGCGAGCGTCGGTTTACCTGTTTGGAGATTCTTAATTCATTGTGGAGAGAAGACAGGATGTGTTGCGTTTTAACGCAGCTGAACGTCTTACCTCGTTTGCCAATAATCTCCTCCGCATTTCTCTCGACTATCGGAATGTTCAGATATCCGATACGACCCATGGCGTTGTCACAAGATTCAATGCAAAGGAATATATTGTAAATCTCCAACTCAGTCATTGTTCTTGCGGTCGTTTTTAGCAGCACGGAGTCCCCTGCGGTCATGCCATAGCTTTTTTGACACGACTTCGAATTCCATACAATCTTACTGTTGCTGGGTATAAAGCAACATACGAAAGCAATTTTCTTGCAGTTGATATCGCACAGCTTTCAACCGTCTCGGATGCCGTACGTATAACTGAAGAAGTAATATGTATGGCACCGCAAATGAAAAATCCAAGAGGTCGGCCAAAAGGTCGTCCGCAAACAGCTCGCCGAGAAAAAGCAGTCGGTTCACATCGTGGCCGCAGACTTCCAGATATTGCGGATCGCCCCCCTCAAAAATGCAGTAAATGTCATAATCCGGGACATGATCGACGAAATTGCCCCGCTCCTCCTGCTCTGTAATTTTTTTTTATTCCCTTTTTCCTCTGTATTTTTTTTTTTTTTTTTTTTTTCTTTTCTTGTAGTGGTCATTGCGTTTATGCTCTCGTTACGTTTATTTTGCGTTATACATGTAATTGATGTACATAGGAAATTATGGAGGTTATGCTGCAGCTGGGAGGACAACTCTTGCAGGGTTGTAATTGGTGCGCCTTCGACTCGTTCTGGCTTAGCCTGCTGCAAGAAAGTGGTATTTTAGCAAGTTATGTGCGAAGCGACAAGCATTAAAATAGTTTTCTCTAATAATATACCAAACACCCAAGTGCAATAAGCCGTCAATTTTGAAACCACCCGCTCACGTTGTCCAGGGACATGGGTGCAGGGTGTCTTTTTGCTTCGCGCCGGACTCTCGCGCGTGTGCTTGCAGTTTCCCAAATGAAACAGAAGGTAATTGTATAATTTACAACCCTTCGATAGCGTGAATAGTACAACGAACTTCAGGTGGAGAGAGTAATCTAACGAAGAAAGTTGCAGGCTTTTAATGTGTGCAATTGGTAGAGCAGCAGCAGGAGAAAGAAGGAATAAAAGTGCATTGTAAAGGGGAACGACGACGGCGAACGGAAGATAGGGATAAGAAACATGCATACACTTATAGTGGTCCGCCAAGGGCAAGATGGTTTTAAAGCTCGGATTGCATGGCCTGCGTTTAATTGCTTTGTGTGGTTAACAGGCTTGCATCTGCGTCGTTCCTCGTGTGGGAGAGGGTGCTCTGCCTTGGAAGGCTGTGAATTTGATTCGAGAACCGAGGTTGGACGTGCAGTGTTTGGTGCTGCTAGAGGGGAATTTCCTTGCGGCAAGGTAACTAACCTCCGCCGCAAATTCAAACTTCACTCCTCGAAGAGCCTCCAGCAGAATCCTATCTTTCCCCCCTACTTTGGTTACACCCTTCACACAATCACCGTCACACGAAACGTTATTATTCTAGTGTGGGCCAGTGTAGATGTCTATGCTTGCACCTGCAAGTGTTTTTATATTGTTTACGTTATCGATATTCCCGTCGCACCTGTGCTTCTTTGAATGTGCTTATTCCACGTTCCCTTATAGCTGCTGATACATTAGGGGTGTTCACGCTGTCAATTCTTGAGATTTGATTTTTTTTTTTAAGTCCGCGCTGAATCAAACGTGGACAACCCATTTCTTTCTTTCCAATCTCCTCGTATTTCCCCAGTAGTAACCGACGTACATGTACAGTATATATATAACAAACATAGATTGCCCCAGATACGCCCAGCAAACATATGCATACGACTAGAACAAGAGCCAGGACCGGCTCTGACTGCAAACATAAACAAACAGAAAAAACCACGGATGGACATTTGTAGCAGGCATATGGGGCTATAAGAGAGACGCTTCCTCCTTACTTGCTCCTTTCGCGTGTTTGGAGGTATCGCGATCCCAGCCCAGTGCAAGGTTGGGGGCACCGGTCTTGGCAGGGTTAGCGGTCTGGCTATGATGTTGACTAAGCCCCCATTCAGGCCCCCAACTTACACGAAAAGATGCGATATATCGTTCATACTCCGCCGATTGCCATCGTTGAAAACCTGGATTACGTACTCTGGGTTTCCACATCGTCCTGCCCAAGTTCATATTTCTATTTGGAAACAATGCCTCCGCTAGGTTCCCCGTTTCGTCACCGATGCGAGGGACCATCGGACATAATGGATTCCATTTTTATGTACCACGACAGGGTACCATTACAAGAATGATAAGTGAATGATCCGGCGCTATGACAGGCTACCTATACACAAACAATGATAGTTGAACAATTAGGTGCCACAGGCTACCAACATATGGATAGCGATAGAGGAACGATCCAGTACCATGACAGGCTACCAACATATGGATAACAATAAGGAAACGATCAGGTAGCATAACAGGTTACCAACACACGAACAATGATAGACGAACGATTAGGTTACCAATACACGAACAATGATAGACGAAAGACCTGGTACCATGACAGGCTACCAACACCCAAACAAAAATGAACAATTAGGGCTATGACATTCTACGAAAAGACGAATGATCACGGAACGATGACGCGATTGATGCAAACTTTGCTCTTCGAGTGTAGTAGTTGGAGAACTGCTAACGGCTCCAAGGCATTAATGTGTTCCCGTTAGTCGATTCGTATCTGGTTCTGGTTCAGGGCATGCACTACCGGAAGGCGAGCAACGAACACTTGTATAGCGGGGATCCGGGTTGATTGAATTTCGTGGTGAAACCATCATCTTAGAAAACAATGGCATAATACTAAGCAAGTTGCTGAATTTTTTCTTGTTGCCAATCAGGAGACAGGCTTGCAAGTTCTCTATATCGATTTCTATTCCAAATGATATCCACAGCTGGTTCTTTTCGACCCTTAAACTGAAACACTTTGCGATAAAAGTCGTCGGCGTAATGTAAAACTGCTTCTCAGAAATGTTCTACCAGTATCCAGTGAAGGCCTTCCGCGAACAATTTGAAGAGGTACAGAGACGTCCATAGCCCGAATAGTAAAAACAACTCAGAGTAATTAGCTCCCTGCCTCTAATATCCAATCTAGGCTTTCTCTAATAGAAGTGTAGGCATTCTATGAATAAGTTGAATAGATACAGAGAAGTCCATGGCTTGAACGGTAAAAACAATTCAGAATAATGAGCTCACTGCCTCTGATATCCAGTGTAGGTTTATCGCGAAAAGTTGAAAATATGTACGGAGACGTCCGTAGCCTGAGCGGTGAAAACAACTCGGTATAATATCCACCCTTGCAGGTGAAGCCAAATAGTGGGGGATCAGAATTGGTATCAGAAAGGAGATTTTCCAATTTCTTTCGCAACCATAGCTAGTGAAAAATGAGATAAAGAAAACCCCGAAGGAGAAGCGATTGGTTGAACCCGGCCAGCAGCCAGCTGTGCCATGGTGTCCTCTGAGACTGCCTCTACCCTGCTTCAGACAACGGGTGGTATAGGAATATATGAATGTCATAACATGATCCTTTATAGCAAATCCCGGTACCGAACCTTACCATGCCGATGAGCCTTTTGACGAAGTATTGATGTGGGTAGTGGCGTATATATTTTAACCAACCTGTCGGATAAAGGAGGCCGGAGGGTATCCGGGGAGTATGAGAGGAGACTTGTCGGAGGACCAAAACTCTTCAATACCTAAGCATCTGTACTGGTGTGCATTGTGACGGATTGACACGTACCTAGAGCACACCTGTGCATAATAGCATACTTGGTGCGAGCAACCACGCGTAGATGATAAACTGCCCCCTGTTGTAGCGGGCGCTCCGGAGTGGTAATGGTAGTTGATGGGAAGTTGAGGCGAGTGTTAGAGGGGATGACAACCTCATTTCGAAAGCGATTACGGTTGAAAAGCAATGGAAGGGTCGGGAACGAGGTGAGTCCCAGTGCTTCAAGGCCGCGCCATACAATGCCACAAGTAGATTAATGGGAAGTCCTAGGTCTTCCTTCCGCCACAATCCTAGATCAAAGATATTCGCTGTAGACTAGTATGTCGACGATGGAACGTGAAATAATAGTTCTGAGCTCGCTTCTAACCATATGATTTCCTTCCGGGCTGCCTCGGGTTAAGTAAGGTTAATATCGTCGATTCAGAATGAGCGGTTGCGTTTGGCTTGGTCCTGCTTTGTATATGAGTTTGGTTACGTTGGCTGGTTGAACATATTTCGTTCTACCGAGTCCTAGGTGGGCGCTGACAAGCGCTAGTAGATTGGTGGAAGGTGGTGGGGATATTGTACTTACCTGGCATAAATTGTGCTGTTGAAAGCCGGTGATGTAATCTCTGGTGTTGGAGTATGCAGTGGCTATCGCTTCAATGAGAGTGCAGATGAACTACGATGATGGGGAAGCCGCGGTCGTTTAGAAATTGGGGATGACTTGCTGAGAGTTGGGATAGGAAATAGTAATCAATGTAAAGTTTTTGAGGGGTTGTTTGTTCATAGTTTTTGATGGGGGGGGGATCTTGTGGGGGGTAGCAGTGAGAGAGCTGAGGGTGTCCTACCTATGCTCAGAGTGTGAAGCAGCATAATTCGCTACGATTCAGGGGGGCAAAGACTCAGTCACGTTGCCCGATCTCCGTGAGTCAGAGACCTCCGTGAGCCAAAGGAGTGGCAGTTTTGCCCATTCTGCTTTTATCTGCCGCGGCAGATGTTGGTACTCGGTGTATTTTCAATTAATGCCTCCTGATCCCAACCAACGTATTGCTATGTATTGAGGAGAATTGATATCATTGAAAACGTGTACCCTAGTAGATGTACTTGGGGGGCCCAAAAATGCGGCGAAGTCTTGGTGCCAAGGAGTCATGTGATTGATTACATAAAATATGTCATATTTGCAATTTATGTATGATTATATTTACGCTAATTTTGCCAAGACGTCTCCGCACTTTTGGGCCTCCGGAGTACATGAATGTCCCCGGATTTCGCTTCATGATACATGTATTTGCAAGTTTTTGCTTTGCCTTATTTGCCTTTTTTTTCCTTTTTTTTTATTATAACAATCTGATTTGTATCAATGGTTTGATGCGGGAACCCCAGAGTTATCGTTTAGGACAATAAGTTGGTGGACAGGTACGTGGTTAGGTTTTTTTTTTTTTTTTTTTTTCTGTCCCTCACAGCTTGATTATACTGGCAACTGATACTTTCCGTCATGAGTATAGGGAACCATCCACCCATATTCCGTCCTTTTCAAGCCCTTGCTGTCAACCGGAATAATACTTGCAAGCGTTTTACTTAAATGCAATGGGACCGGATAGGAGTATGAGTATAATAATGCGGCCGGAGATAGATTTTAGCGGCGATAACTCAGTATGCGATCATACAACCGATGAAGGATTTAGTTACGGCCATGTGCGCTGCCTTCAATGATAGTTTGGAATCCTAGGTGCTTTTTATGACGGCTTAATCAGGGTATTCACGTGGCATGTTCGATGCCCTGAAATTTCGGCGATTTTTGGATGTTGTACCATTGAAGTGTTTATTGTTTCAAATCTAATTATGCGAATGGAACGTGGGGACCACATTGTGGACAACATACATATCTGTTCTACAGATTACTTACTTTTTGTTCAATCGCAGTACTCTGTGACATCAAATACCCTTTCTATCAACGATAATTACATAATGCATACAGTGAAATGTTTTGTGAACGTAAATATTTAGCAGAGAGAACAAATTTCTATTCACAAAGACCCAAAGAATAAGTGCCTTTACTTCATTCTCGCTGGAAGCGACATCCCAGCCCAGCAGATTTAGAAAAACAACCAAGCAATGTGCAGAACTCCAAATACCAAAAGCAAGGGAGATCTGTCAAATGTGTAACGAAAGTAATCTAAAGAAATGAAGATTCGGAAATACTATACCTACTATCTATAATTATCCGCAAGTGGAAAAAGAGAGTATCCGTAGCCACAAAGCAGAAAGTGAGCCAAAATTCAAGCGAGTGATACCTTGCGATGAAAATGCAACCCGGGAAGCCCATACTTTCAAACAACAAAACGATTTAATAGCTGGTTTTTCAAAGGCCTGATTTTGTTGATGTATACAATGCGGTGATAAATTGAAATGCCACAAGGCGCCATGATCAGTTAGTTCGAGTGATACCATATGATGCTTCTCCAACACCACACTATATACCCATCAACGTAATATGCCTAGGAAATGTCGGCGCAGACAGTCTTCCAACTCCAGAAAATTTACCTGGAGTATATTTCATCACTATTCCCTTTGACTAGGCTTTTTCGTCTTCAAACCGCCATGCATCCTCTTGACAATATTTCATGTTTTTTTTGTGGCGTCGGTGGCTGGTGGTCGTGGCTTCACTTCGGTGAAATTCTTTTTGCCCTAAGCGGGCTCTCCTCCACATGGTTTCTATTCAATCTTTTTCGGTGGATGTCCTGTATATAGTCTCCTGTCTGACGAGTCTTTCTTGGTGTTTATCAGGTAGTTCTACAAATCTATTGTGGGTTATCCACTCCGCTGTTGCTCAATATCATCTTTGCGACTGTTCTACATCCATCCGCCTGACGAATTTTCCTATTTTGACGGCAAACCTCTTAAATTCTTCTATGAACTACCCTCTCACCCCTCTCCTATAAAAAGGGGGCGGGGGGGAAAAAAACAATACAAAAAAAAGGAGAAAGGAAAAAAGAAAAAAAAGGACAAAAGAAACACAACGCGCCATAGCGTAATATTTACACCTAAGCATAAACAGCACGGCTGGATTTTTTTTCCATCTGGCGCTGGATCAGCAGTTACGTTAAACGTGTGAGAAATGCTGGATGTTTTGAATAGGGAGGGGGGGATTGGTGAGAAGGAAAAGAGTTGCGCTACCTGCTGTTTAGAAATACCGTTGCACACCCGCTTTACGCTGTGTTTCGTGCCAAATTTCTTCAATACGGTCGTTATTAGGCACCCGAATAGAACCCTCCAATTGATTTTTTTTTTTCCTATCTCCATTACGTCCTTCCATTTCATATAATCATCGTTGCACGTGCATCCCTTCGTGTGTGTTGCACACATGCAACCCATCGTGTGTTAAAGGAAACCCGGAACCAGCATCGCATTACTGCATTCTACCATTTTGTGATTAATGTTCATCGAGATCCGCAATGTTACAAAAATAGATTACCGGATATCTCAGCATCATATGTAGTGAATAATCCAAATTCACTTTTCTAGAGTTCAAAACGCTGTTTTTCCAGCAGAATTCGGTGAAGAGGCTACCCCTTACGGAAGATACATCGTTCTCCATCAAAACCGTTGAGCTATGCACAGGAAAAACACTTCCGTTCATGGCACTTGCTAAGTAGAGACAATATAATATTAGCACCGCTAATAAGTACCTTGAAAGGGGGGAGGGGGAAAATGAAGAAAGAAAGAAAAAAGAATTGTGGGCTGGCAGCCACAGCAAAATAAAGCTTCTATGTGGTCCTATTCATAAGTGCATTCGCAATGAAAGGTGTTTTCTTACCTTAAAGTACTTACAGTATATGCATTCGAGTGCTAGCATGTGAATCTGCAAAATTATTCCTAAATCCCATCCATTATACACCCAAACCTCACCTTTCACAAGTTCGGATTTCTAAATAAGAAGATAACTATAAGTAAGGATTTATAAACCACCTTCTACAAGCATATTTCATTTTCCGTGGACATAGTGCACATCACTTATAACGCGTGCGGTGGGGTGCATAACACACACGAGGGAGTGCACAACACACACGAGGGGTGCAATACACACAAGGGTACAATACACCAAAATACGCGATGGGGTGCACAACAAACGCGATGGGGTGCACAACAAACGCGATGGTGCGCAACACACGCGAGGGAGTGCACAACACGCGCGAGGGAGTGCATAACACGTGTGAGAGGGTGCACAACACGCGCAAGGGAGTGCATAACACGTGCGAGAGGGTGCACAACACGCGCGATGGGGTACACAACATGCGCGAGGGGGTGCACGACACGCGCAAGGGAGTGCACAACATGCGCAAGGGTTTGCACAACTATTATAAGCCACGAAAATGGACAAAACCCCATCGCGCATATTGTGCACCCCATTGCGTGGGCTCGTGTTTTGTGTATGGAATTCCAAAATTGACTATGTAAAATCGCCCCCCCTTCACGCGATGTGCACCCCATCGCGTGTATTGTGCACCCCATCGCACGTGTGTTGCGCACTCCCTCGCGCGTGTTTTGCGCGCCCCCTCGCGTGTGCTGTGCAGCCCCTCGTGTTTGTTTTGTTTTGCACGTGCAGCCCCTCGTGTGTCTTTTGCACGTGCACCCCATCGTGTGTTAAAGGAAACCCAGAACCAGGATCGCATTACTATACTCTACCATTTTGTGATTAATATTCATCAAGATCCTGAGCGTTACAAAAATAGATTACAGAATATCCTAGCAATAAATGTAGTGAATACTCCGAATTCACTTTTCTAGAATTCAAAATGGTCTTTTTCCGGAAGAATTTGATGGGGGGGCTCCCTTTTACAGAAAATATATAGTTCTCCGTCAAAACGTCTGAAGTATGCACAGAAAAACCACTTACGTTCATGGCACTTGCCGAGAAGAGACAATATAGTATTAGATGGGGTCAGACCTTGCAGAAACGTCCGAAAACGTTGATTTACGGTTACGCAAAATCGCTCAAGAAACGCCGAAAACACCGGAAAACGATGTTACTCTGTTACGCCTTTGGGGGAGTAACTTGCGTCGTAACTCATTTTATATCCTCTGAAATATGGCCGCGCTCACGCCTAATTAGTTGAAACTTAAATTGGAACTAACGAAAGTTGAAACACATAGCTTATGAAGCAGAGAAGAATGCGAAACCGATCATATCATCATGAAATATCCTATGCAAGCCATAGCAGGCGAAGGCCTATGTGTTTGTCGCTTTGCAATTTTTACGAGCATATTGACATCGCGACTTCAGCGCCCCGTTCTCGAAAATCATTAAAAAATGCTCGACGCATTAAATAGTTGTGTGTTGAAGTTTATAAACGTCACCACTATCGAGACTGCGCGATACTCCTATCGAAGTGATCCCGCAATAGACCCGACTCATCCTGAAAACTCATCCTCAGTCCAAGGCGATCTTTATCACAGCCACGGTGTGAGACAAGGTGGGAATCATTGGTAGGTGAGATTCTCGCTCAGTGGTTAGTGGTCAACATCTTCATCTTAGCTTCCGCCGCGGAGAGTTAGATTATCTAACCTTTTCCAATTTAGTTATAGTACATTTATTCCTAGAACCCTCTTCCGCTGAGAATTGTGTCGTAAGAAAGGTCGTAGAAGCGGTTGTTACGCTCTTTTCTTTCGCGGTGGGGTTAGAGTAAAAACGAAGAATCGTTTAGAAATCCTAATTGACGTTTTTGTGGGTCTGACCCTGGCTATTGGTATCGCTAATAAGTATCTTGAAAGAAGGGAGGGGGAAAGTGAAGGAAAAATAAAAAAAAAAAGAAAAGAAAAGAACCTTAGGTTGGTAGCCATAACAAAAGTAAAGCGTTTATGTGGTCTCATTCATAGGTACGATCATAATGAAAGGTGTTTTCTTATATTTAAGTATTTATAGTATATTAATTCGAGTGGTATTTTTTAGATCTATAAAATTCTTCCTAAACTCCACCTATCACACACCTGAACCTCACTTTTCACAAGTTAGGATGTCTAGTTAAGAGGATAGCTATAAGTAAGGACTTGTAGACCACCTTCTGTAGGTATATTTCTGGAAAATTTAAATTATATGATGGAGCTTGTTTTTTTTCTATTTTTTTTATCTTCCGTGTGGTTCACATCACGTGTACAATGCGTGCGATGGGATGTATAATATACGTGAGGGGGTACACAAAACACGCGATGGGGTGCTCTATAAACGTGATGGGGTGTACAGTATACGCGATGGAGTGCATAGTATACGTGATAGGGTGCGCAATTTGTGCAAGGGTAGACATAATACGCGCGAGGGGTACACAATATGTGTAAGGGGGTGCATAGTACATGTACATGTCATGGGGTGCACAATAGAGGGATCCGGTAAGAAAGTTTTGGTTATTTTTTAGGGGCTTGGCGGGACTTTTAAGCTAAGTGTTCAAAAGTGAGTTTTGGTACGGCTAAGAAAAGCTAAGTGGAATTTATAAGGGGATTGTCTGTAGTTGTATAAGTAGTGCGGTGGTTTAATATAAAAATTTCAATAGCGTGATTGATAACGAAATTTCGGGAACTTATTGCAAAAAAAAAAAAATAAAAAAAAAAAGAAAAAATCAATGTAGAATGTATTATAAGTTTTAATACTAGAGAAGAAAATCTCGGTATTATCAATAGGTTTATAATGAAACTAGGCAATGTTAGCCTCCTACAGTGGCTGATAATTTAAAACTTCGTGATTGGTATTCGGGACGGTTATTATTGTAAAGGATTGAGTAAAAATGTTCTCGATTTACAAGGTGATAAAGTGGGCTTTTCTAGTAATTAAGTTGCATAGTAGCACGTTTACGTAAACGGCGGCGTAAGAGAAGAAAAAAATCCGTGCTACGTATTATAGCTGTGGCTATAACTGATACAATTAAAAGTTTTTTCTTCCAGTGTATTAATGTGAGATTTTGAAATGTGAAGTATTACGAGAACTATTTGTATACATATATTTTTTGTTAGTTCTTGGTGGCGTACTTGACATTCCAAACCCCCCAGCTTTTCCTGCCTTCTTTGTCGCCACATACCTAACTTTGTTGTTTGCTTATACTCTTAACTTTATTCGTACATATGAGAAGTTCGACCTTAATAACCCTGAAGTTTAGAAAAGATTGGTTATGGAAAGCGTGCTAGCGTGTATTAGTCTATTAATCCTTGTGGTTGTTGTGGTTGCAACCTTACCTCGAGCGTTGCCATATCCCTCTAACGCGTGCAATGGTGGGTTTTGTCCACTTTCGTGGCTTATAATATGCAGCTATAGTTGTTTTTTGTTTTGTTTATGTTATCTATGATTCGGTGGCGACTATGCTTCTTTTCAATGTGTTTATTCTGGTTATTGTCGCTTTTGTTTTCTTTCCCACAATTTTCCACGTTCCCTTATAACTGGGGTTACATTGCTTACCTACATACTCCTTCCTAACTGTACTATCGCAACATATTTCCGTACAACCCCCAGAACCTAGCCCTAGAGATGATGACGACGCATTATTGCATTTTTCGTGCAATCTAGTGGTTTGCCATAATCGTTCACGCATTCGATTTCATAGTGTTCGCTCCTGCATACGCGCCATCATCAGACCATGCCGCGCAAATTTCTTTAACCTCCTTTTGAAGAAAGCGAAGAAATATTTTATATTCAGTGGACAGCTAGAAGACTCCGATGACGACATTATGCATGTTTTCAGTTAGATACTTTAGAATCTCCACTCCACTTGTATCGTAACCCTAAACCTTATGTTTACCACCCCCCGCGTTATTTTCCTTCATTTCTTGCCGGCGATTTTTGCAGCCTCATGGCACCGTCACCGAGTAGAAGAATCGTCGTCACATTTGAGTAAACCGACAAATAATCGTCTTTTGATTGTGTTCGCAGCCGTCCACGATCGGAATGCTTTGGAGGTGTTCGTAAACCAACCTTTGAAAGAAATTTTTCTCGCGAGGCGCTAATCTACAGTTTTTATACGCCGTAAAAAAATTTAAACTTAGCATATGTTATGATTACAGTACCTTAGTGGCTTAATACCATCTCTTGCATTTCTCGCAGCGGTTGTCAGCACCCCTGGAAATGTGTTTTTTTTCCCTCAGTTTCTTACATAGGAAAGGTTTCCCATGCAAACCCTCACCGAACACTAGTTATTAAAATGGATGTTTAGGTACACGCTTCACTAAGGTAGAAATGATGACCTCTTATCGCCAATATAAGGACTAAGATAATTTAATCCTCGTAGTGCTCAGTCGACGAGAAAGGAGCTTGAGGCCAGCATGGCATCCCCGGCAAGCAGCTCACTGCCTATCATCGACTTTATATAAGCATAGTCAGATATCGACATGTATATTACATGTATAAACTGTAATAAGGGCAAGCCTTTAATGATTTATTCCATAGACATCTTGAAAGAATCGGACCATTAACCTAGCAAAAATTTATCGTCATCCCTCTGCATCAGTTATCATGGAGTCTCTAGATGCCGGTGCCATGTATAAGTAATTTTTTCGATCCGAGCATGAAGACATATTGAAGAAAGAAGAAAACAGTATTGCAGGGAAGGAGCCCGGGAGAAGTATCTTGGGATGTTTATAATTTGGATTCGTTAGAAGGAGTTTTCGAAGCGAATGCACGTCGTGATCTGCAGATCCCAGAATTTCCGGATGGAGATTTTTATACTGCGGAAGAACTCAAGTATACTAGAGGAAGCAAAATTTCCTCTTTTCTTTTCTTTTCTTTTTTCTCTTTTATATATATATTCGAGATTGATCTCGGCAGCTCTGCTGGGCTGCCACTTCCTGCCATGAGGAGAGCCTGATTCATACGCTAACTGAAAGACTCGGTGATGTTTCCATCACACGTGCATTAGGACACCGCGTAGATTTATTTTCGTGCAAACAAACCGTACAATAAAGCTGCGGAAGGAACAGGAGAGCAGCATAGCAGAGCCATGAGGTAATTCCTATAAATCGAAAAGCTACAACCTAGGTTTTCCGACCTAGGACCAATCATTGACGTGAGATGACCGTCAATCGCTGCCTCCATTTCCCATACTAGCGGACCAGTCAATGATATTTTTGGATTAGTTTTGGGGCGACGGGCTAACGGAAAGACATACCGAAGTCTCATTCACTCGACGATACGTGCATGGATGGAGTGGGCAGAGGACTGAAGAGGTGGAGGGGAGGAGGAGAGAAAAGGACTTGCTGGTTGCTTGAAATTTCGTAAATATCCAAATATATATATATAAATATAATATATGGGTAGCTCTCAGTTTAAGTGTAGTCACCAAATGTGAAAAGGATACAAGATTTCAATTCCCGAGGCACCACTCAAAGTATATACACCGCAATTCCCTCGAAACTTTTACAGTGGCACCATGCTTACATTCATTGTATGTAGATCACTAGATTATGAAGAGGTCGGAAAGGCTTGAAACAGGACTTAAAAGAAGAGAGAAAATTGTGTTCACTATCTAAAGGCAAGCGAAAAACCTCCTCTTATATACATGTTTCTGTTTGCGCGAAGACATACGCATGGACCCTAAACATGACTTCAATCATTCACCGACCGACCATCCGCCTATACCCTTAACCCTATCCCGAGCACGTCGTCATTCCTACAACAAGCCTGACACCAATTCCAACAAAATTTCCCAATGAAGGATCCGTTTACTCGCTATACATGGATTTTTACATATACCAATACATAAAGGAGTATATTGAAACCTTTCCTGATTCCACCCTCCTTCAGCTCTCACCACCCTCACTTCCCACTTAGAGCAAGGAACAAAGTTGGTTCTTCCGGAAAATGGACTTAACATTCCACTCTCCCCTATTGCAAATTTCCCGGGAGAAACGGAGGTAAACCACTAGACCAAAATGTAACACGGCACGCGGTCGTAGCACTGACCACCCATAAGTCAGGCCCTCATAACACGCCCTCAATAAGCCGCGGGCCTCGCCCGCAACTAATTGGCTGGAAACGGACAGTCCTGAAGCCGACTCCTAACGTCCCATTCCGTCGCGGCGGTCTCACATAGTATACGTCGTGTTGACCGGAATCGAACCCTCAGAGCCCCTGTCCAGGGAAACTAGAAACGGAGGTAAAGCACTAGACCAAAAGATAACACAGGTACCCGATAGTGGCACTGACCACCCATAAGTCAAGCCCTCACAATACCGGGAATCTCCAATTACAGTAAATTCCCGGGGTTGGCACTGCGGCAACACCAATAATTAAAGCTGTATATGTACTATACATGTAAAGGTACAGTCCATAAGAAAGAAATTCACCTCTGAACTCTGCATTGAGTGTTTCACCATTGTAACACGTTCCCCAAATACAGGTTAGAATGTAGAGTAATGTACAGTTATGGATGTAGGTGTCCGGATGCTTAAGTCAGCAGCGCTTTGCGGTCGCTTCGCAACGACTCCACTTCGAACTTCCCCCCTTTCATGTAAATTTGTAAATCGTGAAAATTGTTATCTATAATGTTTTTTATGAAAAAAAAAAATTAGGATGCCTCCCTCTCAAAACAAATGATAAAAAAAAAAAAATTCTTGAGCCAAAAGCCGAACCCAAACCTAAACGCAAATCCAAACTGAAACCGAAAACAAAGCACCGAGACACCACACCAGCTGAACATGGTATGTACGGTTATTACGCTCTGAGGTGAAGGTTATTCCATCGCAAAAAATCGCCGCGAAACTCCGAATTCCAAAATCCGCCTGTTCCGATACATTTGCTCGAGACCAAGGCTGCATCCTTGTAATAGTAAGATCCCATACACTGTGAACGCCGGCCGTCCGGCGGCCGAGAAAAAGGTTGGTGATAGGTTGAAGAGATACTTAGTCCACCTAGCTTGGATGAAACGGCTTAGCTAGTAATTCCTACCCCTTCTCCGCAGTCTTTATAACGTTCTTGCACCGTTGCGTCCGAGCTAGGCGGGTTAGGTATCTCTACTCCCTAGCAGTAACCTTTTCTAGGCGGCCGGACGGGGGCATTTGCAGTGTATGGGATTTTACTTTCAAGAGTAAGGAAGTCTTGGTCTTGGGCACATACTGTATATCGGAACAGGTAAATTTTGAAATTCCGGTTTTCTCCGCTATTTTTGCGGAGGAATATCCTTCACCTTGGAATGTAATCACCATACAATGTTCAGCTACTGCGGTTTCTCAGCGCTTTGTTTTGAGTTTGGGTTTCGGTTTGTTTTTAGGTTTAAGTTTAACTTTAGACTTAAGGTTTTTTTTCTTTTTTTTTTTTCAGATGGAGGCATTATGAAAACTTTGTAGATGATTTTCACAGTTTACAAATTTACAGGAAAGCGGGGAAGTACGAAGTGAAGGCGTTGCGAAGTGACCGCAAAGCGCTGCTGACTAAGCATCCGGACACTTACGTCCATAACTGTACATGTACTCTACACGTACATACATGGGGTTTTGGCTCTTTTCTCATCCCTTTTTTTTTCTATTTTCTTTCTCTTTTTTCTCTTCTTTTTTTAATTCCGTTTTCATTAGGTTTACCATCTCATTTTTTTTTTTTTTTAGTCTAATGATGTCAATATTTGATAAGTTTTTTTTGGCAATGTCGATAGATACGAATCATCAGAGATCACTCATAGTGCCAAGAGTTTCTCCGGCCTCTCTACCATCTCGCTTTAGCCGGCGACAAGGCGCAGGGAATTTACAGAGAGCACCAATTTCTATTTTTTTTTCCCCCCCTTCCTGCATTAAATCGCCTGCCGTGAGACTCTGCACGCACTGCAATATAGCAAGCGCTAGCGGTTACCGACGTTGCCACTGCGCAGCGCCTGTCTTGGCATATATTCTAGATAGCTCTCTCGTCACTATGATAGTGATCATCGCTACCGTCAACACCCACATGTAAATTACATGTCACATATTCCTCTTTAAGACAATACAATCTATTTTACCATTTGAACTGTGCTTTGATGTATACTTGGTTAGAATATCCCTTAAGGGGATTTGAGAGCAAGGAATTATCCCGTGCTGGACTGAGGAGCGTTGAATTCAATATTGTAAAGTACATGTTAAGCAATTTATATAAGAAGACCCAGTCGAATCGTAGCGATATTGGTACCAATCAGCGCCAAGGCTGAATGGCTAATAAGTAACGTATATCACGTGAAAGCGGGCCTTGGCATTCCTTGCCTAATTATCTACCAAAATCCCCGTCGTTTCCACAAGCAAACTCCACACAAAAATCACCATTATGGTAACGTTAAGCTACAATAACAAAATGATCGTGAAAACTGGGCTCAGGAGGCCATTTGGGATTTACATGATGGTCGGGAAACCTCATTTCGTGCCGCCGCGGAAGCATTTAATATACCCCACACTACCCTCCAATATCGCTTCAAGGGGAAACGTCAGCCCTGTCAAACTGCATATAGAAATTGTCAACTCCTTACCACAGCTGAGGAAGATGCTGTTTTGCAATGGTGTAAAAAATTAGACGACTGGGGTTTTCCGCCAAGGTTGGATTTAGTACATGGGATGGTGAATTCGCTTGTACAAAAAAAGACCGGCAACCTCAATGCAACTATTGGAAAGAACTGGATAACAAGGTTTCAAAATCGACACCCAGACCTTACAATTAAATATAGCAAATAGCTGGATCGATAAAGAGCCTATGCAACCAACCCACAAGTCACTAAAGATTACTTTTTAAAGTTTCAACGTATTGTCCGCCAACACAACCTTCAGCCTCATCAAATATGGAATATCGATGAAAAGGGCTTTCTTATGGGTATCACAACAAAGGCTTGGATCATATGCAGAAAGGGAAGGCGAAATCCAAATGTGACTCAGGATGGAAAACGGGATATGATGACAGTCATAGAAACTGTCTCTGCCAGTGGGCGGCGAGGAAGCGAGGGCCCAGTTAACCCATTACTGGTGTCTCTTTCCCATTGCCGTAGATCGAACTCTGAGTAGTAGTAGGTACTAATGAGCGTGACGGTGGTGGTGGCAACTAGGACTTGTCGCTAAGGGGTCTGCTCGGGTATCAACGAAGGTCAGTTATTGCCTCTGTTCAGTTAGGGATAAGTCATTACACCCTGGTAGTCCTGCGAAAGGTAATCAGCGGTTTAACCTGAGGTCGGCTTAGGCTAGTCTACGGACTCCTCAGCCTGTTGCCGTGCCTACCCGCGTACCCAGTGTATGCTCAGGGTATCACACTTAGACCTAACAACCTGGACCTACCTCCTGACAAACCTAAATAGGAGTTATAGAACCTAGTCTTTGCAATTAAGTTTGTGTACACGTCCCGGTTCTATAGCATCAAAGTCGCGTTTAGGGAATCAAGTTAGTCTCTGCCAGTGGCTTGGCGCTCCCCTATGGTTATCAACAAAGGTAAAGCTCACTACCTAGGTTGGTATATCAACTTGGACGAGTCCGGAAAAGATGCTAGATTTTCAATTAGTGCAAATGGATGGACAGATGACTATCTCGGCGTTCAATACCTCAATGAACATTTTTTCCCAAAAACAACAGCGTTAATTAGCAATGTTACCTGACTTTTGATCCTGGATGGACACGGTTCTGATTTAACTTTTGAGTTTATACAATTGTATATAGACCATAACATTTTGCTTTTATGCTTTCATCTCACTCAACACACCTACTTGAACCGCTTGATGTTGGTTTATTTAGTCCCTTACAACATTACTACGGAGAAGCGGTTGATAATTATACACGGAGCACAAACACTGGGATTAAACGATCCGTTTTTCTACCACTCCTATACGAAGCCCGTAGCGCTACATTCACATGTCGCAATATCGAAGCTGCATTCGAAGCTACCGGTATCGTCTCCCTTAATCCAAGAAAAGCCCCCCAAAACCCCCCGCCACGAGTGCAAATGCAAGACCGAACCCAAGTGAATTCGACGAAGATATTATTCTACAAACTCCACAGAATAACCGAGACCTCCGTCATCGAATGCAAGCTATCTGGCAAAAATTGAAGAATAGAAATGCATCTTTGGAGGAGATAAAAAAATATTTCGTCGTTGGAACCATACAGCCGAGACCACCAATACCAAACTCGATATCGTAGAAGAAAATATCCGTCGCCTATGAAAATCAAAACAGACGGAGTCCAAAACCGATCGAAAAAAACTTGGAAAAGCTCGAACTTTGAATGGTACTGTCACAACCAATTTACGCGACAAGAGGTTAGGTAAGGAGAATTCGTGACCGTCCAACCCAACGACTCCATGTACATGTACAACACCACGAGTAACGCCAAAGTCTGCTCTAAAGCAACCCACCCGCCATCAAATGCCTCAAAAAAAGGTCGTTCGGATCGCTAAACAGGCTGCTATCACAATCGCCAAAATTCAAAATCATGCGCCTCAACAATTGTGTACAAGGAATCGGCAAAGGAAATTTGGATCTCGGACAGTGAGTGACGAAACTTCACTACCTACAACCCCACTACCAAGCAACAACCCGCGTCCACCTGTTCGCATTGCGACACCCACTAATCGCCGCCTTCCCGACCGTCCTCTAACAATGCGCCTTTTGTCTAGGAAATGATTTTCTCTTTTGGTTCTCGAGGTGGTAGAATTAATGAAAATGTAAGCCTTATTAGCCCCTCCCTTCGCATAAAACTCACGCTTACAAATCAAGAATTTATTCGAAAGTTTTTTTTTTAATTCACTTGG
>JABYPW010000816.1:0-20442 GCA_016880775.1 Phymatotrichopsis omnivora
GATTTCTTTTTTTTTTAAAAAAAAAAAAAAAAAAAAAAAAAAAAGGGTAATGCAAATGGCAGGAGCGGTGGATTTCTTTTGTTTTGAGCCATGTCACTCTTTTTATTTCCTCTTTTCACAGCTAGACTATTCGATTAAGTTCATAGATGAAGTTGCCCCTCTATGTAAAGAGTGTAGATAGCTTTTATCTTAATGGGAAATAAGTTTCAACACTCCTTTAGCTAGGGCTTCTCTACCTTCTCTACTCTACTTTTTGAAACTGCAATGTTTTCGAAATTTCAAAACTCCAACTTTAAGTGATGTCGCATCGTCGCCACACCCCCGCCCCCCCATTTACCTCTGCCCCTGTCTTTCCCGAAGACTATGACCCTACTAGCATCCCCCCGGATGCTGTTCAACAGGTGGAAGCCCTCCCAAAAATCTAGGTCGACCTCACCACTTCCGAGTTCGGTCAGCTCCTGGGATACAACACCGCTGGAACGAACTGTTTCACAGAAAGCGATGCAAATCATATCAGGGCCATTTATTCCTATAATAACACAAACCTTATTGCTTTCTTTGCAAGAGATCTCCCTGCTATCCAATAGTCACTAGCTTCTATCCAGTCAACCCTCACCACCATTGCTAACACCCAGATAGACCTCGCTAACTGAGTCACCGCTTTGGAGTTACGACCACCCCCACCTGTAACTGAAGCCTAGCACCTAGCACTGAGACCTTGCCCCCTCCCCCAGAGATCCTTGAGTCCCTTAAGGACATTCAAAAACAATAAAAAGCAACTGCGAAAGATCTTAGGAAACTTCGCTCGATCGCTACCACCTCCACCTCCCTCCCTGCCCTATAACAAGCCCAGGATGCTCAAACCTAGGCTCAAGTGGTCTCTGAAAAACAGAAGAAGAAGGATGGTCTAGCTACCCAGAAGGACCTTCTCCCAACCACCCCCCTTTCTATCCCATATTACCCCACCCACCGCGACCGAGAAATTATTGTCGATATCAAAGAACCATTGGCCTTCAGCAAGGATGCCCACATTCAAATCTGTGACCAAGTCAACTCAGCCCTGGGCAAGGCTAAAGCTCCCTCTTTCTTGCGCATCTAACGATTCCACAACAACAACCCCACCATGCTTGTCCTTACTACTATGGAGATAGTTACGGCCGCTGCTGTCCTTGCCTACCAACCCATCATCACCAAAGCAGTTAGCGAGTTCAGCGAAGTCAAGAGAATCAACCTCAATCACATATGGAAGAAGTACATCATCCATGCTATTCCTACCACCACTGACCTTAACACCATAGGACAGATGTCTGGACTCCATCAAGAAATCGAGTGTTACAACTCTAGTGTCACTTTAGCGATTACCCCGTGCTGGCTGACATCTAGCACAAAAATCAATAAACAGAATCACAGCTCCCTGGTGATCACTGTTATCGATAATAACAATGAGGCCCGCATTGTCAAGTGCGTAACCATCCTTAACAAAACCCATCACACTATTAAGTATATCCCTTTTGTTACAGCAGGTGTCTTCGAGGGTGGTAAAGGCTCAGTAAAGTGCAAGTGCCACTCAACAGAGAAACATATTACTGAGTAAACTTATATGTCTCAATGTGTTCTAAGTCTAGATCCACAAATACACTTTCCTACGTTTGAAGAGAGAGAGAGAGAAGCAAAGTTCAAGAGTAAGAACAAATATATTCTTAAGGCTTATAGCTAGTCTATAGACTGAAGAGAGAAGGAAAGGAAAGACACAGAGGTGACTAGTGGGGGGGGGGGGGGGGGGGGGAGATTCACTTTTATTTTATCTTTATGACCCTGCTAGGGGTCATCTAAAATAACCTCCGTGTGCAGCTATATATTGCTATGATGGAGGTAGAAGACAGCTAAATTAAGGTTGGTATCGCAGGCTATAGTTCAGATAATATACAGGCTTGTTCCCGAATCCTCCTCACTTACATGCAATAAACTAAAGAAGAGATGGGGCAGAAGAGAAAAGAGCAGCGGGGGATAGAAATCCTCTAGAAAGAAGCACGACCAGCACAAAAGCAGCCACCCAGTATATCAAACAGTAGAAGAACTTTAAGTGAAAATGAAAAAGAGAAGCCCAAGGAACCCCTTTCCTGTCTCCAGTGAGGTGAACCTTATAACAACTAGAAGGGATCAAGGTATAAGCAAAGAACACTAACCAAAGAAAAAGGAAAGGAAAATGACAAAGGAGAAAACAGAAGCCAAATTCACAGAACTCTTACACAAAGGGAACAACAAAAGCAGAAAAAGAGATGAAACACCAAGGGGCCTTAAGTCTCCATTCCCTCTTCCATCATAGTATGCAGGTTCTCCACTCTCTTGTTATTATCAGCCAAGGCTTACAAATAAATAGGGTAGAGGGGATTGTTAGCTAGGTAGGTGGCATCACAATTAGCACACTTAAGCACTGTATGTTCACATTGTCATCCATGGCATTTGCATTCTGTATTGCTACAGGAGTGCTCCAAGATGGTGAAGGGTCCAGCACAGATCCAGCAGCGGGGGGAGAATGTGCACTTCAGTTGGTGATGACCGAAGCAGCAATAGCAGGAACATTAGGTGGCCTTCGAGAAGGCAATGTAGGGGTCAGTCCGATGATTCTTGTTGAGAATGGTTAGGCCTTGGGAGATGCGGTAGTGATTATTGTTCACTACAACTGTGATGATAACTGAGGAAGCAGGCTTGCCGACGAGCTTGTCTTTAGAAGTAAGCTAGTGGGGGGTCTAAGTGAGGATAACTCCGTGATTGTACATCTTAATTTCCTTATGGATGAGTGACATGTGTTCGATCTCGGAGGTGTTAAGGATAGGGGTTAGCACATTGTGCACTATGTACTTCTTGTGTAGGAAGTTCTGGCAGAGTATGGTAGTGGCAGGGAAGAACTTGTGAACAGCTTCTTCAACAGTCAGCTTGTAGGCAAGTACTTGCTGGGTAGTGGTATTCTCCATGACAGAGAGGAAGACGTTACTTACTCCAGCTTTGTGGACAGGACACAGAGGTGACTAGGGGGGGGAAAATTAATTTTAATTTTATCTTTACGACCCTGAAGGGGTTGTATAAAAGAACCTCTATGTGCAGCTATGTAAAGCTATGATGGAGGTAGAAGATAGCCAACTTAAGGTCGGTAGCGCAGTCTAAGATTTACAGATATAATACAGGTTTGTTCCTGAATCCTCCTTGCTTACATGCTATAAACTAAAGAAGAGATAGGGCAGAAAGGAAAAGAGCAGTGGGGGAATAGTAAAACTCTAAAAAGAAATATGACTGGCATAAAAGTGACCACCTAGTATATCAAACAGTAGAAACACTTTAAGCGAAATGAAAAAAGAAAAGCCTAGGGAACCCCTTTCCCATCTCTAGGGCGGTGAACCTTATAACAACAGGAAGGGATTGAGGTATAAGCAAAGAACACTAACCAAAGAGAAATGAAAGGGAAAAGACAAGAGAGAAAACAGAAGCCAAACTCACAAAACTCTTACATAAAGGGAACAACAAAAGCAAGAAAAAGATGAAAAACTGAGGGGCCCTAAGTCTCTATTCCCTCTTCCATCATGGCACGCAGGTTCTCCACTCTCTTATTATTATCAGCCAAGGCTTGCAATTAAGTAGGGCAGAAGGGATCATTAGCGGGGTGGGCGGCATCACAATTGGCACACTTAAGCACTGTCTGTTTACATTGTTATCCTTGGCATTTGCATTCTGTGTTGCCACAGGAGTGCTCAAAGATAGCGTGGGGTCCAGTGTAGATGCAGCAGCGGGCGGAGAGTATGTACTTCAGTTGGTAGTGACTGAAGCGATAGCAGCGGCAGCATTAGGCAGCCTTCGAGAAGGCAATGTATGAGTCGGTCTGGCAGTTCTTGTTAAGAATGGTCAGACCTTGGGAGATGTGGTAATGGCTGTTGTTCACCACAACTATGAAGACAATCGACAAGGTAGGTTTGCCAATAAGCTTGTCCTTCGAAGTGAGCCAGCAAGGGGTTTGGGCAAGGACAACTCCGTTATTGTATGTCTCGATTTCCTTTCGGATAAGTGATATGTGTTTGACCTCGGAGGTGTTTAAGACAGGGGTTGGGACACAGAGGTGATGATGATGATTCAATTCTGTTCGGTAACTACTCTACTTCTTCTATAGCTACCCAGGCCATCTGCATGCAGGCCTCGACTATGGCGTATCACCTGTTTCTCCCCCAACAGAACTGAAAGAAAAGAAAAGACAAAGGAAAAATAATCACAATCTAACCATACGATCGGGTATGCCCCATCGTAGGACAAAGTAGAAAAACATGTAAGCGAGAAAACAAACAAGAAACGGCTACGACCCTCCTACTCCTCTCTAGCTAGGTGAACCTTAGAACAACCAGTAGACTACGAGGTACAAGTATATACAAATCATATATAAGGAAAAGAGAATAGGAAAAGACAAGCTAGAAAAAACCTAACACGAAGAAAACGGTTACCGAGCAACATAAGATAACTGTCCTTAAAAGAAAAAGAAAAGGCTAAGGGTGGGAATCTAGGATTCCATCAACTCGGCAGTGGCGGCATAGAGATCGTCTACCCTTTGGTTCCTTTGAGCCAGAGCTGGGAGGTAGTTAGGGCAGGCGGGATCGTTGGCTGGGTGAGGGGCAAGACAGTTGGCGCATTTAAACACCATGTGGTTGCATGATCTTCCTTTGTGTTTACATTCTACGTTACCGCAGGAATATTCAGACAGGGTATAGGGGCTGGCGTAGAGTGGGCACTGTGGGGGGAATGTGCAATGGAGCTGATGGTGGCCATAATGGTAGCAGCACGTGCACTGGGTGGAATGGGAGAAAGAGAGGTATTGTTCGGTCCTAGGTACCTTGTTGAGGATGGACAGTCCCTGGGAGATGCAGTAATGGTTATTGTTGATGATGACAGTAATAACCAGAGAGGAGGCAGTCTTGCTGACGAGCTTGTCCTTGGACGCTAGCCAGTGTGGGGTTTGGGCGAGGAGTACTCCGTAGTTGTACGTCTCAATCTCGTTTCTGATCTTGGTCATGTACTCGACCTTGGAGGTATTGGGAATGGGGGTTGGCACATTGTGCACAATATACTTCTTGTGAAGGATAAGACACAGAGGTGATGATGATAATGATTATTCATTTCTATTCAGTAACTACTCTACTTCTTCTATAGCTACCTAGGCTGTCCGCATGCAGTCCTCGACTATGGCATATCACCCATTCTCCCCCAAAAGAAATGAACAAAAGAAACCATGCATTCAAAGAAAAAGACATGATACCATGTCATTACAGTAACAAAGCGCCACAAATGGTCCTACAAAATAGCCCTCCCATCCAACATTCCTAGTGAGGTGAACCTTACAACAACTAGCTACCGGATTCTTATGAAGAAAAGAAGGAAAAAGAAACAAAGTAGAAAGGAGATAGAAAAGAGATCCTCCTCAAACTGCCAGAACCTTTTAAGCTAAAGGGAAAAAACTGTGAAGAAAAGTAAAGGGAAAATTAGACGCCACCCATAGTGACAGTAATAGCCTCCTCTTTCCGGGCATAGGATATAGAGGTGACTTTCTTTGTCCTCCCGTAGTTCACTGATGTATGGATGGGGCGTCGCACTCAATTGAGAGCATATGACATGGTTGCATAACATAGGAGCGATCTGGCTAAGAACCGTCAGGGTAACCCTTCATATAGCCATTGTGGTCATCGGTCACATTCGCTTACAGGGACTGAACCAGTAATTAGGCAACCCTGTACAGTCAGGGAAAACTCGCTTACGCTATAAAACCTGTGACCAACCAGTAGGCTTTGCTATTAGGTTAGTGTTCATAGCCGTCCCAGTATAGGAAGAGTAAATTTAGTTTTTTAGTAATGGGAAATAAGTTTCGACGCTCCTTTGTCTCAGGCTCCTCTAGAATCTCGATAACCCCTATACCTTAGGGTGAAGGTCCTCCTTATCATAGCCTGTACATCAGGCTGGTCTCTCTTTGCTTGAGTTTTCATACATTTCTGACCATGTAAAATGAAGCTTAGCGAGATACTTCTCTCACGACGATACCTGAGATACATCGTTGTCCCCAACAAATGTTTA
The DNA here is from genome assembly GCA_016880775.1 of Phymatotrichopsis omnivora. Lineage (NCBI taxonomy): Eukaryota > Fungi > Ascomycota > Pezizomycetes > Pezizales > Rhizinaceae > Phymatotrichopsis > Phymatotrichopsis omnivora. The sequence goes on from JABYPW010000816.1 coordinate 6,103, forward strand.
CCTGACACCCAACTGTATAAGTAAGCGGGTGGAGCGGGTACCTATGGTTGGCCCCGCTATAAGTGATATTGCAGTATAGGGTCGTACTGCCGTACTATATCACTTAAGTGAGCTGATCACCACCACTGCGACACTCTCAGAGTTCTTAGGAGAGGTGTTCAGGCCTTCTAGAGTTTCACACCCTATGAACCAAGGATGCATCGGCATCTGACCCCTCTTTCTCTTAGTTGCATCAGGTGACTTTTTTCATTTTTCTATGTTAAGCGATCGGATAATTCGAATGGTAGTTCTGAGGAGGGTAATCAGCAATTTAACCTTGCAGATTTTAGGTAACAGTGTTCAGACACTGATCTCTGTCAAGCCTATTATTGTGTCTATCAGTCGGGTTTACAGTCAGGGGAAGCAGAGGATTTCTTTTGTTTAATGGGTAATGTGAATGGCAGGAGCAGTAGATTTCCTTTGTTTTTAGCCATGTTGCTCATTTTATTTCCTCTTTTCATACCTAGTCTATCCTATTAAGTTAGTGAAAAAGACACCCCACTATGGGAAGAGTGTAGATAGCTTTTTAGCTTAAAAATGGGAAAATAGTTTCGATGCTGCTTTGTCTTTCCTTCCTTCCTTCTCTAGCTTCAAGACTAGCTTCAAGTCTTAAGAATATATTTTGCCTTATCTTTGCAACTTCTACTTCTTCACATTCTATCTCTTAGTAGATGTAGGAAAGCTCTTGTTCAGTTGAGAAAAATAAGTTGAGATATCTGAGTTCACTCAGTAATACTTATAGCTTCATGCCTACGAGGACTTTACTGAGCTATATCTACCTCTTGAGATATGCACCATTAACAATAAGAGTCTATTAGCTAGTTATTATAAGGTTTACCTTACTATGAATGGTACATAGGACAGCTTTTTTTATAGAACCATGTATCGCCACATTTTTACTATACTTGCATATTTGTGGATATTTCTTTGAGCTCTTTTCTTTTCAATTATGGTAAGAGGAGGAAATGGGTAATACACCATAGTTTTTAACTATATATGGAAGGCCTAGTAGCTAGATTACTTAGTAGTTTAGTTATAAATTTAACTGAAAACTCTCTCTCTCTCTCTCTCAGTTTCTGTCCGGCTTTATTCCTTCCCCTTATATGCAATGGGTATCCTTCTATTCCTTGGCTTTCCTTTCACTCTCTTCTCTACTTTTCTTTACTCTTCCACTACTACTTACTCTTCTATCCCTTTTCTTCTATATTATTAGTTGTGCTTAAACACTATAGAAGCCTTACATTTTATACCATATCCATAAAGGATGCATATGGAGTTTATACCTTAAAACAAATATGATATGATTTAAACAAAAAAAAAAAAAAAAGGTGTATCTTTAGATAGAGTTTTATAGCTTCAAAATTCAATACACTATTATTAAATTATAAGAAATCATCATTATTAATACGTATATAGTTAAAAAAATTTTCTATAACAATGGGATAATATTTATATGTGTAGAAAAATATTATAGTAGTTAATTATAATAGTATTTTCTTGTTTTCATCTACAATAGAAAAAAAATTGTATTTTTTTGCTCTAAGAATTTTTGTATAATACCTTTAACCTAAATTAGGTCAAATTAGTGTCTAGGAAAATATCTAGTACACTTAGTAGATTGTGATATTAAGTAAAGCAAGAATTATAACTATAAATTTAGCTAGGTACCTGGTTGCAATAGCCAAGAATACTAAGAAAAGTATATACCTACTTTTAGAGGGTGCTGTACTTACTTAAATGAAACTAATTTAGCCCTAATAAAAAACAACAAGAAAAACCCTTGTTAGAATTGCAACCTAAAAATATTCTTAATAAGAGATTAAACTAATAAATACCCTTATGTATCTCTTTATTTGTGTATATTATAATTTCTATTGAGGTATATATCAACTCAGTTTAGAACTCTGCATACTTAGCTTTGCAGAATCTAGTAATCCTTTTTTAATTTGAATATATAACATGAAAATAAATATAACTAGAGAACAAATGCAGTGAATACTCTTTGAAATATATATCTCATACTAGAGGATATACTTCTCCCTCGGTTCACTATGGTACAGGCGGGGCGTGTACACAAATTTAACTGCAAAGACATAGCCACATACATAGGAGCGATCTCGCTAAGCGCCGTCAGGGTAACCCTTCATAGTATCTGAGCTTCCCTAAACAACTAGGGTAACCCTTCATACGGCCTCTCATACTAGATAATAACTAATCCCTATCAATTTATGCCATTCATAGTTTTATACCTTGTCTACAGCATATGGTAATCTATATTATGAGCCATTTACTATAATATTGATATAACTAAAATAGAATAACTTTAAGATTTTAGTTTAAATTTTTATATAGGTTCTGTGTTTATAGGGATGATTCTGCTAGATTTTGTGGGTTTTTTTTTTTTTTTTTTTTTTCCATCTACAAGAATATATGTTTTTAATATAAATAATCACATGGAATTACATGTAATAGAACTACACCCTGAAGTAGCGCGATAGTTACTGACAAGTAAAGATATATGAAGATATCCAGCAAAGGTTATCTGTCGTAAGTTTGTAGGTCTAAACTAGAATAAAATCCTATTGACGCACATCTATACTTGAATTAGATAAGACCTGTACAACACCACCTTCTTCTTATCCTCGATGCCATTAAGATACCAAACCCGATTAGCCCTTACAGATGTCTTTGCACTCTCGGAAGCAGGCAAAGAGTTGTCGCTGCAGAAAGGGGGTTTCGCCTATTTTCCAAAACAACTCTTCCATTTTTGCAAAATTCACTAATCTGGGAGCTTATATTTTCGCTTGTCCTTACATGTCTAGAATTTCTCTCTCTCTATAATTATGCGATACGTACTAAGTTGTAATTGTTTCGCGGAGTTGTCTCGCTTCCACGTGACGTCTCGCTTCCACGTGATGTCTTGCTTTCACGTGATGTCTCGCTTCACAGTGGTATACGTTATGTAGTACAAGTGCCAAGATATATTAGCCGCACAAGCACGATGAGGGGTAAAACAACTCACATTTTCGGGCACAAAAAAGGACGAAGAGTTTGAAACTTCCGTACTTCAACAACACTTCACATTACTATCATTCTCGTGTAAGATCCTACCAATCACATCCACTTTTATACATCGCGACGTTAAACAAACTGCAGTGATATTCAAAAAATATTAGCTTGTATAAAAAAGCATGTCCGGGGACAACAATTTTGTTGATGTTGAAGATGGAGGTGTGTTCCATCTGGTCCTGAATAATAATCACTTTGAAACCATAATAACAATCTGGAAGGGACAATTCACCGGGACCAAGAAGCAGAGACAGCAACACCTGAGAACCATCCGATTCTTGCACGGAGATGGAACAATTTTGGCAACCTTTTTAGGTCCAGATTCCAGCGGATTGGAACTCAGGACGACCTCAGACGGGGCATTCTCCAAGGTCAAGAGGTGGTAGTAGGAACGCCTGAAAACCGTCCGGGTCGTGCAATGTATCGAAACAACCTTCGCAACCGATTCAGATCAGTTTATGCGACGATATTGAATAAGCTTGCCTGCTTCTTTGGCCTCAGTTACGGGCGGACTGGGACTCTCCATGACCTAGAGAGAGCCATTTACCTCGGTCATAAAGGATTAGCAGCAATGCCTGAGAACCATCCGTATCGTGCAGGGATATTAAATAACGTTGGTAGCCTTCTTTACTCTAGGTATTTACGAACCGAGGATCTTGGCGACCTAGAAGAGGCAATTCGTCTGGGCCAAGAAGCACTATCAGCAACGCCTGAGAAGCATCGCGCTACGATAACGAACAACCTTGGAAACTTTTTTAGCACCAGGTACGAGCGGACTGGAGCTCTCGACGACTTGGAACAAGTCATTCGCCTAGGCCAAGAAGCAGTATCAGCAACGCCTGAGAACGACCCGAATCGTGCACAGATAACGAACAACCTTGGAAACTCTTTACGCTCCAGGTACTCACGGACTGGTGCTCTCGACGACCTGGAACAGGCCATTCACCTAGTCCAAGAAGCACTATCAGCAACGCCTGAGAACCATCCGGATCGTGCAAAGATATTGAACAACCTTGGGAACGATTTTAGCTCCAGGTACGAGCAGACTGGGACTCTGGACGATTTAGAACAGGCCATTCACCTAGGTCAAGACGCAGTATCAGCAACGCCTGAGAACCATCCGGATCGCGTAGTAATATTGTACAACCTTGGTAGCTTTTTTGGCTCTAGGTACGAGCGGACTGGGGCTCTTGACGACCTAGGACAGGCAATTCACCTAGGCCAAGAAGCAGTATCAGCAGCGCCTGAGAACAATCCGGTTCGCGCGGCGATACTGAACAACCTTGGTAGCCTTTTTAGCTCCAGGTACGAGCGGACTAGGGCTCTTGACGACCTAGAACAAGCTATTCGCTTTGGCCAAGAAGCAGTATCAGCAACGCCTGAGGACCATCCAGATCGTGAAGAGCGATTGAGCAACCTTGGCAACTTTTTAGGCTCCAAGTACGAGCGGACGGGGGCTCTTGACGACCTAGAACATGCAATTCGCATATGCCAAGAATCAGTATCAGCAACACCTGACAACCATCCGGATCGTGCAGGGAGATTCAGCAACCTTGGCAGCTTGTTAGGCTCCAGGTACGAGCGGACGGAGGCTCTTGACGACCTTGAACATGCCATTCGCATATGCCAAGAATCAGTATCAGCAACACCTGACAACCATCCGGATCGTGCAGGGAGATTGAACAACCTTGGGAACCGTTTTAGGTCCAGGTACGAGCGGACAGGGGTTCTCGACGACCTAGAACGTGCCATTCACCTAGGCCAAGAAGCAGTATCAGCAACGCCCGAAAACCATCCGGATCGCCCAGCGATATTAAACAACCTTAACAGCATTCTTAGCTCCAAGTACGAGAGAACTGGGGCTCTCGACGACTTAGAACATGCCATTGAGCTAGGCCAAGAAGCAGTATTAGCAACGCCTAAGAACTATCCAGATCGCGCAGCGATATTGAACAACCATAGCAGTCTTTTTAGCTCCAGGTACAAGCATACTTGGGCTCTCGACGACCTTGAACAGGCCATTAGCCTAGACCAAGATGCAGTATCAGCAACGTCTGAGGACCATCCGGATCGTGCAACGATATTGAACAACCTTAGCATTCTCTTAAGCTCCAGGTACGAGCATACTGGGGCTCTCGATGACCTTGAACAGGCCATTCGCCGAGGCCAAGAAGCAATAGCAGCAACGCCTGAGAACAATCCGGATCGTGCAAGGAGATTGAATAACCTTGGAGGCTTTTTTAGCTCCAGGTACAAGCATACTGGGGCTCTCGACGACCTTGAACAGGCCATTCGCCTAGACAAAGACGCAGTATCAGCAATGCCTGAGGACCATCCGGATCGTCTAGAGATATTGAACAACCTTAGCAGTCTCTTAAGCTCCAGGTACGAGCATACTGGGGCTCTCGATGACCTTGAACAGGCCATTCGCCTAGGCCAAGAAGCAATATCAGCAATGCCTGAGAACAATCCGGATCGTGCAAGGAGATTGAATAACCTTGGAAACTTTTTTAGTTCCAGGTACGAGCGTACTGGGGCTTTCGACGACCTAGAACGGGCCATTCGCCTAGGCCAAGAAGCAATATCAGCAACGTCTGAAGACCATCCGGATCGTGCAAAGCGATTGAACAACCTGGGAAACTTCTATAGCTACAGGTACATGAGGACGGGGGCTCTGGACAACCTCGAACAGGCAATTCGCCTTGGCCAAGAAGCAGTATCAGCAACGCCTGAGAACCATCCTGATCGCGCAGCGATATTGAATAACCTTGAAACCTTTTTTAGCTCGAGGTATGAGTGGACTGGCGCTCTCGACGACCTAGAACAGGCAATTCACTTAGGCGAAGAAGCACTATCAGCAACGCCTGAGAACCACCCGGATCGTGGAGGGAGATTGAGTAACCTTGCGAATTGTTTGAGCTCAAGGTACGAGCAGACTGGAGCTCTGGACGACCTAGAACAGGCCATTCGCCTAGGCCAAGAAGCGGTATCAGCAACACCTGAGAACCATCCGGATCGTGCAGCGATATTGAACAACTTTTGCAACCTTTTTAGCTCTAGGTACGAGCGGACGGGGGCTCTCGACGACCTAGAAAAGGCCATTCGCTTAGGCCAAGACAGAGTATCAGCAACGCCTGCGGACCACCCGGATCGTGCAAAGATATTGAACAACCTTGGCAGCTGTTTTAGCTCCAGGTACGAGCGGACTGGGGTTCTCGATGACTTAGAACAGGCAATTCGCCTTGGCCAAGACGCAGTATCAGCAACGCCTGAGAACCATCCGGATCGTGCAAAGATATTGAACAACCTTGGCCGCTTTTTTGGCTACAGGTACTCACGGACTGAGGCTCTCGATGACCTAGAACAGGCCATTGGCTTAGGCAAAGAAGCAGTGTCAGCAATACCCGAGAACCATGTCGAGCGTGCAGCGATGTTGAGCAACCTTGGGAACTGTTTTAGCACCAGGTACGAACGGACTGGGGCTTTCGATGATCTCGAACGTTCTGTTGTGTATTTCGAAATGGCTGCACAGTTGCACAACGTGCCACCGCTTTTACGTATAAAAGCCGCACATGTTGCCGGTAATCTGTTAAAAACTTCAGACCCGAAGAGGGCCTATAATATCTTGCAATCTAGTATCATGCTTCTCCCAAGGGCCAGCCCACGATCGCTAGCTCGAGAGGACCAACAGCATATTCTCAAGCAATTATCAGGCATGTCGTCTCTTACCTCATCTCTTGCCCTGGAAACTGGAAAGTCGGCATCAACAGCTCTCGAACTTCTCGAATTCGGACGTGGAGTAATTGCTAGTTATATTTTCGACTCAAGAAACGACATATCCGACCTGGATAGGAGATATCCAGATATCTCCTCAAAATACAAACGCCTCCGGGATGAGATTTCTATGCCGCTCTCTGGAAGTAATATTCAAGGAAGCCACCAATTTTCCTTAGGCAATATTATGACAAGACGATTTGATGCCGTTCGTGAGTTGGAGAAAATTGAGCAGGAAATACGTCTCTTGGGCGGATTTGAAAGGTTTCAACGTCCCCCATCGTCAAATGAGTTCATGGAATTGGCGGAAGCAGGCCCCATTGTTGCATTCAATGTCACTGAAATCCGAAGCGATGCGATCATCGTCACCAACGAAAAGATCCAGGCCTTAACTCTTCCGAATTTAAAATACTCGGAACTCGAAGAAAAGTTGGCGCTGCTACTTGGATATTTGACAAAGGGTTCATGGAGCACATTCTCTGCCAGGTCGAATGAAATGAAAGATATGTTGCTCTGGTTGTGGGATGTTGCCATAAAACCTGTTCTACAAGAGCTGAAATTGATCCGGACACCCACAAGAGACGAAAGATTGCCGCGTATATGGTGGGTTGCAAGTGGGTTAATGGGGCTGATGCCTCTTCATGCAGCTGGTGACCACTTTGAGGAGCCCAGCAATGGTACATGCGACTACGTTATCTCCTCGTACACGCCAACAATCAAAGCACTTTCTCACGCCCGAGAGAGAGCACTACAATCGCCAAACCAATGCGATACCAGTTTCCTGATTGTCGGGATGTCGAGCACTCCTGGCGCAGGTGCCCTCCCTGGTGTTGAAAAGGAAGTCGAAACTGTCAAACAGAGCATTCCGGCCTTTGCAAAGACCACCATTCTCGATGCCCCATCCAAGATCGAAGTTTTGAGTGCACTTCACGCTTGCAACTTTGCGCATTTTTCCTGTCATGGAGTGTCCGACTCTGCCGATCCTTCCAATAGCCGTCTTTTACTGCTTGACCAAAACGACAAGGGCCAGATAGATCCTCTGACTGTCAAAGAGATATCGCAAATCAAGCTGGACCGGGCAATCGTTGCCTATCTCTCGGCTTGTTCTACGGCTGACAATTCGGCCTTAGATTTATTGGACGAGATCATTCATGTTGCTAGCGGGTTCCAACTAGTTGGGTTCCCACATGTTATTGGGACACTGTGGGAAGCGGTGGATGAGGTAGCTTTTGAAGTCGCCAAAAAGTTCTACAGCACTCTATTTGCGTCCTCAAAGCAAAGTTTAGAGAGTGGTGATGTGGCACAGGCATTGCATGAAGCAGTAATATGTCTCAAAAACGAGGGCGAAAGCCCAATTGTATGGGCACCATTTATTCATGTCGGTGCTTAGGATTGGTAAGAGGACTTCAAATACCAGTAGCATTACTAGAGTTACTTACCTGGATTAGGCGAGTAAAGTATACAAAGCCGAACGACCAGTCGGAACATGGTAAAAAGATAGGAGGTACTTGTCGAAAATCGGAATTTGCAGGGTAGTGAGGTTACGGGGGCGAGCGGGAGCATACGATTTATCTTAAGAAGCGGAGTGTGGGTTTTGAGTTTGTGATGCCTTCAGGCTTATCGTGTTGATTGTATAAGGTGGTATGCATAAAGCATCCTCCTATGGATTTCCTTATCATGTGATCTCGCGTGGGAGGTTGTGGAATCTGACGGAATATCTTGAAAATGTTATCACGATGGTCACGGGAACTTTAGGGAACGGTGAAAACATTCGGAATATTCCCAGAGGAAGATGTAGGTCATTATTTCTTGGGTTCTGTCTATTAAAGACGTTCCTTTCCCCGTTCCGTTTCGATTTTTTTCTTTTCAAAAAACAAGACTTAACAACATATTCAAGTCCCTTCTTTTCAAATGATTTCCAAGTTCAGCCTCCACAATATCCTCTTAGTTACCTGGGCATTGCCGACGCTTCGGCTCATACATCAATGAAATTTCAGATATCGACATTGAACTGCATATATCCGCTTCCCCGGCGCAACAAAACGCGTTCCCCGGTCGAGGAGATCCGGAAAGATGTACCGGCTCCCACTTCCGGAATGCTATCTCTGAGCCCTGTTATGCCTGATAAAGAACTAAAGCCTCTGCAATACATCCTGTCAATGATCTTCCTCGTTGGCTCAGATGCGCATCGGCGAGAATATCAAATCCGATAACCAAATAGGCGTCACTTCCACGTTTGAGGGCTCTTCCAAGCCACTCCCGTGCTGACAGCAAATTGCAGATTCCTTCGAAACAATACCAGGAATTCTTGAGGTGATATCTGGTGCGAACGGCGGTTTTGAATCTTGATATTGATAATTAGGTCCTATTGAACATTGTACGAGATAGAGACGAGATTTTCCGAAATATGTAGCGCAAAATCGAGAGCTCCCAGCACACTGGATACTATCGTTGCAGGCGGCGGGGGCTTGAATAAAGTTGTCATCTTCCTGCAGGGCCATGGTATCGGGTTGAAAAAAGTCTTGCTCGGGAGATTTAACATTGAGCACCAGGAAGCCAAGGCCAACGGCATCCAAGATCCTTCGTCAAAGGCGGTTGGAGACAAAGCTTGAAATCTGCCAACGCAGGACGCATAGTTGGAATTTAGAACCAAAACAAAATAGCGAAAAAGGCGCAACGGTTTTCTGAGGAAGGATCTTGGGTGTAGGAAATGGATAGCGTTATGTGAAGAAGCTCGGGAGTATAGTTACCACGTAAGTATTTCCAATGACAGACGTTGCGAAGAACCGCACTGGAACCTATTTTTACGAAAGGTGAGCAGCAAAATTGATAGGTGACTGTTGGTTGGTGGTTGTTGAAGTTCTGTCGCTTTCCTCGGCGATTCTGTCAATTTGTTTTGCGTGTATAGGTGTACGGAATCGGGTTGGCGAGGTTTCGATCCACTGTCTCTCACTCGTTTTTCCGCAATTTGCAGTTTCAGAAGCTGCAGCCACTGAAGCTCCGCTTCCTGTCGAGTACATTGGCCATGACCACGGAAGCAGTTGCCCTAAACGAAGTTAGCTTTTCGCGTTTGTTGAGGAAGTGAGGGAGTAATACGTGTGTGGAGTGGCGCCTTTATTCCTATGATTCGGCGACCCTTCGACGATGGAGGCTACACAGTCGTGTAGTTGTCCATCCAGAAAATCCGCCGCGCCTCGTTTTACGGCGCAGGTGTCCCAGCTGCAGGGATGGCCGCTGCGTTGACAGCGATGGAGTTAGCGTTGCTAGGATAAGGGCAAAGGAACGCATAGCTGGGAAATTAGAAAGAAGTTATTCGTGAGATAGTACGAATAAGTAAAAATTATGTCACCGTGACTTGTGGTTTAACCTGCCAGTTTACGAAGAGAAACAGGTGAAAAAGAAAAGATGAAATCTAATGCGACCGGGTAGGCTACCTAAGTTCGGTACTCAGTATATATACTCGACTCAGGAATTCCAACATGTTGCCCGCAGGTGACAACACACTCGAGTTTTGCAGAGTGCTCTACCTGCTGAAGCCCTTTTTCACGCTCGAAAAAAGAAGAAAAAGGAAAAAAAAAAAATCCAGTATTAATGTCTGTAGATAGGCAATATATGTATGTTTAATGTACTCTACATGTATACTTATGTAGCTGAGACTATACCTGTTTCCCGAAATTAATTTCTGCATTTTTGTACTAAGTACACTTAGACTGCCGTAGAAGTGGGCGATACTTAAAGGTTCACTTCTCGTCCCCACTTCTTCTTTGCCGAGAGAAGTGAAGCGCGAAGTGGCCATGATCGTGAACATCCTATTTCAGAAACACTTCTTATAATTAATTTTTCTTTTTTGAAGTAGATCTCTTTTGCGGTAGTACCTTAGATACCAAAGTAACCTTAAATAAAGAAAAATGTAATCCCACTTGATCTTCTCGAACGTCTTCAAAAGGTCATACTTATCATTGCATTTCACATAAAAACCCCATATCTTCAAATCGCAAACAATGCCGACTAAAAATGAAAAATTTTGCTTGCTTAATTTGTGCCTTTTGTTGCGAAGTCTGTCAAAAAAAAAAAAAAAGTTTTTTTGATAAAAGAAGGAGTTAATGGGTGAAATATGTAGATCTACATGTGGCATTGGTGTTCGGGCGGGAATTCTAACTCTGAAAACGCTTAGACAAATCAAGTCTAGTTTTAACAAGCGTATGACTGACGTTCAAGAAGTGGAGTGAAAAGTGATGCAAAAGCAACGGCTGAGCTGCTTCTGCACTTGTTTGGTGGTAAGAAGAAGTGATTAGCGTCACTTCTTGAGGCCAAAAAAGTGAACCGATAAGTAGCATCCACTTCTCCATCATGAATACCCCTAATGAACTAGCTCTGGTTAAAGTGACACATGTTTAAGATCAACTTTGATTGGTCAAGCCTGGAGAGTGTAGGCCTTAGCAGTATTTTAGAGATTATTGAGTCATGTGAGAGGAATGTCAGTATAACAGATAGTAATGGTTACTTTTATTCAATCGGTGCTAGGAAATTATGGATATGCGTTTCCTGCCCCCTCCCCCCCTTTCTAATTTTACCTATATTTCACTTTTTCGACTCGTTCTCTGAGAACGTCTCACTTGAAGAGGATTACATATTATCGGAGCTTGCAATAAGAAAGAAAAAAAAAGAAAATTGAAAAGAAAAATGAAAAAAGAAAAGTAAAGAAAAGTAAAGAAAAAATGATACGGATAGTTTCCTTGCGTTCGTTCTTTTCTTTATCTCCAAAATTATAATTTAATACTCAAAAGTATTTTTAGTTCATCTTCGCCCATTGCTATTAATGTAACCCAATCCTCCGGAAGTTATTACCATGTTTTCGGATAGCTCTGCAATGTTTCGATAGGGTGTTAAAAATGTCTTTGAGTAATCATACTGGGAACCACAAAATGAGTAGCGAAGCAGCATTAGAATAGTGTCCCAACTACTTCCGAGTTATATCATGGAAAATGAGGACTCTTGGCTATGCCTTGTCGCTACTAATTCTCAATATATTATTATGCCGTAATATGTCCTCACTTATTCTTTAGCGCTCACACAATGGCTACACGATCATTGCACGTCTAATCATAGTCCACCACCTTCTCAAATTTTTGGAAAGCGTGGCAAAAAGATGAGATTGAAAGAATAAGTGTTCCCGAACGCAAATTGCCCTTAAGTAGTCTGATCAACTCGTGTGTGCAGCGGAGTGTGGCATGACAAAAATTTTACTTGACAGAGACACACACCGCAATAGGCAGTTTTGAATTGTCACTCGGAATGAACTTACAGTAATGCACCCTGTCATCCATAACGAGGAACGTAACGGTTATGTGGCTACGCCATCATCAATCATCACTCGGCATTCTCGTTCGGCATGTTGGTGCGCCTGCTGGTCGTCTTGGCCCCTTCCACACCCTCCCCTTCCACCCACTTTCTATCTGCCATCGATTTTCCACCAGCCATCCTTGTATCCCCTTTACCCATCATCCTTTTAATCTCACTATCCATCACCCTCTTACTCCCTCCCTCCACCATCCACTTATTCTCTCTCTTCTACATCCACTTATTCTCTCCCTCCACCGTCCAAATTCCCGTATACATCTATCATCCACCCTAAGACCCACCTCTTCTGCGCCGGATACACGCCAGCTTTGGACTAAAGCACCGAGTCCCAGCTAAAGGCACTCTAGACAACAGCGCTTCACGCAACGGCGATCTAGCCCCAGAATTATAATCAATGTCCGCAAAATCGACACCTTCTACACCCTTGGCGACAGATTCCTTTTCCAAACCTTTCTCCTTCTATGAAGAATGGTGGTTGTTCGTGCATGTGTGCACCCGCTTTCCTCTCGAGAAACTGCCAAAGGACTGGTTCGCTGTTGCTGCCATATTCGGAGAGAGATTTGGCGGAAACCGGACTCCAGTCACTCTCGAGAGGAAATGGGAGGAAATGATGAATCGCGGAGTCACAATTGACTATTTCGATTCCGCTTTTGAGGTTTTGCAAAGACGTACCTCGGGTCCGAGAACTGCGACTGACAGCCTTGTCGAGGAATATATTGACTCTGCCATAAAGAACTCTTCCGAAGAATCACCCACAGCTCTTGAACAGAGTAGTGCCCCCACCGAGGCCTTGTTGAGACAAGATGTCCTCTCCACTAAGAGAACGTCCTCCAACCTGAGCCTCAATAGTCCCTTGTTTGGTCCCCTCCATTCTCAGGCTAAATTGGGGTCTACTAGTAGCTCAATCATGGCTGAGAGGGACTCTGCAAGGGTTCTGAACGAATCCACTTCCACTCCCATGTCATCTGGGAAAAGATTTAGATTCACCAATGAACAATGTGAATGGTTGGTTAATTGGATATCAAAAAACACTGCTCCGGGTAAGAATAAAAATTGGATTCTTTGCTCTCGAGAGTTCTTCGAGACTTTTTCGTTGGATCGCTCGCCGCAGCAATTGCAATGGAAATTCGAGGACATGAGGAAGAAGGGCAAAGTCCCTGTCGCATCTGAAGTCGACGATCAAGGTCCTAATTCCCCAGCGTCTGCTTTCACTTCTTCCACCACATTTTTGCAGGAGAGTCGCTTTTACACCCACGAGCAACAGTCCTGGCTTGTCCAATACGTCCACGAAGTGTTTGAAGGGGATATCATGAGTGCACACGATTGGGGCTTGGTTTCAGCGGCGTTCGACAAGAGATGGGGTGTGAAGAAAACGGCAAAGGGGTTGGCACAGAAGTGGGAGAGCTTGGAAAAGAGTTTAAGCCAGAGAAAAAGCGGAGTTAAACGCAGAAAGTTGGTGAACAATGCTGAGAATGAACAGGGGGAATATAAGAAGGAGGGTTATGGGATGAGCAATGGAGATGACATTGTGATGGATGAGGATGCAAAATTAGATCAGTATGTTGGTGATATTTCTTGGATCTCCAATGAAGAATAGATCGTAGGTAGGTTCGTAATTCCTTCATATTTCTTTAGAGAATGGTATAAAGATGTGTGGTGAATTCATGGAAACTAATGTATAGTTCAAGCGATAATCCAATTTTCGCCTACGACCGGCGGCTGGTACGAACATACTGTTTTTTCGCATTCCCTGGGACCTGGGCTGCCAACGCATAATTTTGACCAAATTTTCCGTTTGAATTGTATCATGAAAATTTTTTGATGCTCACCATACCTCTCGAGAGTACTTTTTTTTTCCCCCTCTTTTTTTCCCCTCTCTGACATACACCTTCTTGAGCCTTTTTCATCACCATTCTTGTTGTCGTTGCTGATGTTCACCATTCTTGTCGAGAGCACTTTGTAATTTTTGTTGTCCACCCTTCTTCTCAAAAGTACATTGGCTTTTTTGTTTCATTTTCTTTTTCATTTTTCTTTTCTTTCTTTCTTTCTTTCTTTCCTTTTTTTTTTTTAAAAAAAAAAAAAAAAAAAAAAAAAAAA